>MASP02000316.1:0-217607 GCA_001693025.2 Colletotrichum lindemuthianum
CTAGAACTGAATATAGTACTATAAAAGAGGCTACTTTACCCTCTTTTAGTATGTATTAAGATCAAAAAACGATAACACTCTTTATAAGAATATAACTACTATTCACTCTTTTATACTATTTTCTCTTCCCTTTGAGAATATCTGGTATATATACCTTTAACGTAAGGTATCACTTTACCGGATGTAGGTCTCAATCCTACCTACCTCGCAACAGTAGTGTTATTGTTGTGAGGTTTATATGTTAATATATTAAGTAGAAGTAGTAAATATTTTTTATAATTATCTTAAAAGGGAAGGAGCGAATTAGTAAATACTAAAATATTAATATTTTAGCTATTTTGAAGAATAAAAATATAAGATTAGTATTATTTGAATTGTATAATTTTTTAATATATATAAATATATTTTATAATAAATTTTGGAATATAATTTAAATTATTACTTTTTTTTCAGAAAGGAGTATTTACATATAGACTATATTATAGATATTTATCTCTAATCTTTTTATTTTTTATTTCTCTAGATTATTCACTTAATAAAAATAATAATAATAATAATACTAGTGGGATAGTAAGGAATATTTTACTATTTCTTTATTTAATAAGATACTAAAATTTTTTTTTTACTAATAAGTTAGTATATAGAAACTTTAAGATATTATTATCTTTAAGATATAGTAAGTTACTTAAGTTCCTAATGATTTTATAGTAATTAATTATATTAATTAGAATATAGGCTACTCTATTGGCTCTAGCGTAAGATAGAAAAGAAAGGTAAATAATAATTACTTACAGAATAAGTATATAAAAAAGGTTAGAGCCTGCCTGGAGATTATAATTAATAAGGAGAAGTATCTAGAGTGAGTTAAAAAGTTACTAAAAGCTTAGGAAAGCTGGAAGATAAAAACTCTTCTTTAGAATACTAAATATATTAATATATCCTAGTTAGTTTATCTTAATATAGAAAATCAGGTCCATAATAATATTTATTTAGCTATGTAAGTTTTTACTACTAAGAAAGAATTTAGAATATTTACTTATTTAAAATAGTATATAGAAAAATATTTATTTTTTATAGATTATAGTATAGTATAGTATTAACTATATTCCTCTTGGTACTTAATCTGTTGGGGTTTAGTGTGATGAGAAAAACCTACTAATTGGTTTTGATAATAGTAATGATACCTAGGAAGATATTGAGTTTGGGAATTTATTAATATAGATAGAAGAGATTCTTGTTGATATAGATACTTATAATAACTATAAGACTAGCTAATAGGCTAAAGAAGTCTAGAGTATTAAGTATGAGATCTAGAAGACTATAGAGTAGTATAAGTAGGTAAGTACTAACTGATTATTATAATTGATTACTATAAATATTAATAAATTATAGTTAAATAAAAATAGGGAGTTTTAGTATTTCTGAAGAGCCTAGCTTGCGGTATTTAAGTAGCTTTATGTAAAGCTTTAACTTTAGCGTAACTACTCTGGTGTTATATTAGAGATTATTAAAAAAAGCTTTATAAAGAATGGATAAGTTAACAGTTTAATATTCCTTATAAAGGAGGAGTTTCTACTTTATTATATAGTTATAAAATACTGGAAGATTATTAGTATACTGGTAAAGTCTCTATTTTTAAACTATAAGGTAAAGAAGTAAGTAATATTAAAATATTATAGAATATTTACTAATTATTTTAGGTTTTTTAAGTTTAAGTATTACTCTGCTCTTAATATTTCTAGTTACCTCTATATAACTTATAGCTGCTGTTATATTATTAACTATAAGTTTACTTTTCTAGATATAGTTTAAGAGGTTTGTAGTAGTAAGCTGAAGTTAGATTAAATTATTTTTCTTAGTTCTATTTCCTTATAGTAGAATATTGATTTTATTAAGATTAACTAATTTGCTGAGGAGATAGAGAAAAGTTTTAAGGGAAGTATAGAGTGTATCTTACTTTATTTATATCTCTAAATTCTATCTTAAGTATTTTCTATATTTTAGGATAAGTATTAGTAGGAAACTTAAGGTTTAATAGCTAAGTTAGACTTTATTTTTATTGAGGAGATTATAGAGGAGATAGAATAGGGAAAATAAGTTAGGAATAATTATTTTGTAGTAATTAATTATAGTAATTAGTAGAAATTTCGATTTTTGATTAAACTAAAAACTCTAAGTAATCTTTAATAGTTTTTTTAATAAATTAAATTTTTTTTAGTAAAGTAACTTATTTTATATAAATTATATAGAGATTTGTATCTAGATAAAATAGTAAATATTTCATTTTCTTAAAAATATATTTACTTAGGAATAATATAGTAAGGTAATTTTTAGTAACTTCTTATAATATGTGAAGTGTAGTAGATTAGATTTTGAATTCTTTTTAAGTATGATTTAGTAGAGACTGTATAATCTTATGTATAAGCTGCCTAAATAGTATTTTTAGAATAAGGAGGTTAGTTATTTTTTGAAGTTTCCTAATTTTATATAGAGTATAAACTAACTTATTAGATAAAGTTAATATAATAGTAATTAGATATTCTTACTTTCTGGATATTATTATTTTTTCTTCTTAGGTAGTATAATAATTACTAGCTTTTTATAGGCTGTTTTTAGTTTATCTAGTAGTTTTAGTGGATATTCTAAATTTGTCTATATAGTTATTTTTATAGTAAATTTAGTTTGGTTTATATTTGACTTTTGTCTGAAGGGAGGAAGTTTGGAGCTGGAGGGAGTAGTTTAACTAGATAAATAGATATTTATGCGTCTGGATATTAGTGTATTTCTAACTTCTACTGGGGGTGATAATAGAATTTCTGGAGGTATAATACTAATTTAATAATAATAATAAATATAAGTGTGAGAATGAATTTAATAATTATTAGAATAGGTTTTTTTTGTGGGAGTTATAATTTAATAAATATGGAGCTTATAGTAAAGTATCTAACTATAAATAATTATTAAATATAATTTTATAATATTCTAAGATCTAATCTATATTTTATATTCTGTATTTAAGTTAATTAATATAAATATTATAGTAATTACTATTTTGTAATTCTAATAGAATATTAAAAAGCTATTTCTACTATTTCTAAGATATTATAATCTCTACTTAGTGTTAATCTGGAGGATAGTTTAGATCCTCTATATACTACTAATTTTTATATTCACTATAATGTTATTATTCTTATAGTAAACCTTCTTAGTTAGTTTAATACTTTTTAGTAAACTCTCTAATAGTATAAATCTTAGGTTATAGATAGTTAATATTTACTATAGAGTAAAGAATCTCTTGAGGAATGTCTTAATTGAGTAGAAGTATTCTGGTCTGGTATTAAAGTACTAATTAAGGATAAGTTTAATTATATATTCTCTTAAACTACTGGGTAATTAGTAGTATTATATAAGTAATACTATAAAATACTGGTTTATCCTTATATTAAATTTAGTAGTATAAATACTATATTAAAATATTCTAAGATTTATACTCTAAAATTATATAATTAAATTTAGTTAGATAATTTACTTATTAGTGGAGTAATTATAAGTGACTCTTTTTAGTATTTGTAGTAATTATTTGTAGTAATTAAATTTAGGTTTTATCTAGTAATTATATAGATACCTTATAATAAGCTTTCGTCTACCTGGTAATAGGAGCTAATTTATTATTAAATATTATTTATAATTATTTCTTTAAGTAGTTTTGCTAACTTTTATAATTTAGCTATAATCTATTAAGCTAACTAATATTATCTAAATAGCTATCAGCTGAGGTTCTAAGGATTTAGTTATTATTTCTCAGTTTACTTTCTAAGAATAGGAAAGTCTTATTTATGATTAATATCTAGAGTACTTCTAGTTTTAAATATTCTCTCTTTAGGGTTCTCTACTATTTTATTAATAAAAACTAGAATTTACAATAAGTTATTATTAATACTGCTAATATATCTGGAGGATATTATAATAGGCCTGGGTTTCGGCCGTAGGCCTCAGTTATTATATAAGCAGTATATATATACAGGCTGTAAGCCTATATCTGCAGCGCCAGACTTGGGAATAGTGGTAGTATACACAGAATTCACACACTATACTACTCTATATAATCTAGAGTACTACTTTTGCAATTAAGACGCTATTTATACTATAGATCTGTAAATATAACGCTCTTAATTTAATATATTTTTCTAGATTTTTCTCCCTATTTTCTATTACTAAAGGATTAAGCTTAGGGGAGGTTATTTTATTTTATTTATTTAGTTATTCCAGCCTAAGCAGCTAGCGTCTATTTTAATAGTATTTAGAGGTAGATATATCTCTTCTTAGTCTCTTATAGATCAGAATGAGGAGGTATTCTTATGCTATCTTGGATAAGTTAAAGTTAAAAATTATAATATAATATATTATCTTAACTAGCTAGATAACACTAAGAACCTTAAGATTTACAGATAAAGTTTTTTAAGTTCTATATAGTTATAATAAGTTTATTTATAGACTTAATATTAATAAATAATAAAAAATAATAACTATATTCTAACTGTAAATTAGTAGGAATATAAAAGATCCTAAAAGTAATATAAGGAACTTAAAGATATATCTATCTTTTTTTTACGAAAATAGAGTAGAGCTTTTAATTTAGCCTAGAAAGTGGTATCTAATTTACAATAATACGACGAAAAAAACAAGGAAAAACTACATATAAAATCAGAAAATCCAGAATAGTTTATTAAGCTGAAGGGAGTCTTGTGAGACTGATAAGTCTAATAAAGTTACCCTACTTAACCCTTATTAAAAAGTAGTAAAATAATATAAAAAGAAGTAAGTTAATAAGGAAATAGGTTACTTATAAGATAGGAAAACTTACAGAAAGATAATAAAAATATTATATAATATATTATAATTAAAAAGTAGTAAGATAGAGAAAACTATAGAAAATATAAACCTATACTGCTAATATTAAAATCTAAAAAAAAAAATAAATTCACAGATCTAACCCCACATAAGAGTAAGAATAAAACACTCAGGGAAGCCTAGAGAGAAAATACTAAAGGGATTAACCTTAATTAAGATAGCCACCCTTTTATATAATATTAAAATTTACTTTATTACTACATACTAACAATCAAAAAACAACCAAAAATACAATATTTACTATAATAACTACTAAATAGTTAAATATTAATAAGAGGAAGGCTTCCAAACTTCCCCAGCTAACTATTACTAGTCTATCTTTTAATAGCCTATAATAACAAAGATCCTCACTCCCTACTGTCTATAGCACTATTTACAGATTAGATAACAGTTTAAACCTCAATAGGGATTTTAGACTAAGTATTAGTATAAATAAAAGAGGAGGAATTATAACTACAGATTAGAATATTTACTTAGCTAAAAAAAGATAGAGAGAATACTACAAAAATAATCATAAACTAACACAAGAAAGCTATAAACAGTTTTAATACTTATTAAGCCAATACCCTTCAAGAAGATAGACTAAAAATTAGAGATCTTATATTAGTTTACAATATAAAGTAGACTATCAACAAATCATCAGAATACAAACTTAAATACTAATAAACTAAACCCTTTCGTATACTATTATATACACTAGACTCTTCCTTATATAGACTAGTAATCTTATCTAGAGAATCTAATACTAAAGAATCCTATATTCAAGATTCATCTTCCAGATTTAAGTCCAGAAAGGAGGGCAGTATGTCTTAAAATACTACTCCAGAACCTGGATTTCTCACCTATCAGTATCTTAAACATTCTTATACTAATTCGCAAGCCTATAAGATAGTTTTTATTTATACTTTCTTTTCTATTTACACTTTATAGAAATCCTATTTCTTCTAGCTTAAAATTAGAAACCTTAGATTCTAGGGTGTTTCTCTAAGCTTTAGGGAGGAAGACTATAGAAGTAGTATCACTATTTCACTATTTCTACCATTTCAAACAGTCAAAAACCAGCTTTAAGCTTCAATAGCCAAGGTATTCTTATCTTTTCTTTATAGAGTAGAAGTATTTATTTAATTATAATAGGAAAATATATATTTAAGGAAATATATTAAAAGACAAAAATAGTTAGGAGATTAGTTTTTATTTATATTCACAAACCTATTATATATTCACTATTTCCTTCATTCCAGTATTTCCTTTATTTCTAAACCTTAACTAAGAGTTCCCTACTGAGTAACTATACTTTCTTACTATATCTTAATATCCTTTTAGATTCAAGAAAGTAACTTATCTTAAAGAAACTAGAGAGGAAGCTCTCACATAAAAGTATAAATAATATATATAAATATAATATTAAGAACATTATAGATCTTCTTTTACTTAGGAAAAATAACATTAAAAAAGTGAGGGAAATCAAAGTAAGCCACTTCTACCACTTTAGTCTTCTCAAAACTCTAAGAGATCTTAGACTTAAATATAGAGAGACTATTATATTCCCCACTCAGCCAACAAATATTATTAAGACACACATAACTATAGCTCTATTACTATTAGACTCTAATATACTTAAAATTACAGATCCCTTAAGTCTTATAGAAGAAGTAATTAGTATAAAAAGTTCTGAGAAGGAAGATACACTTAAAATAGGATTTACAGACCTAAAAGCTAGTTTTATTATTATAAGTAGTATAAGCTTACTCTTCATAGTAGCTACAAAATATCATATTTTAACTACTATTCCTCTAAATAAAGAAACTATATATAGTAGCCAGCTAACTAAGAATCTTTTAAGCCCACAAGCTATCAGGAAGGATAACACTCTAGTAAATAAAAAATTAATAATAAAATATAAATATCCCTACAGTATACAAACAGACTCTCTTATAATCCTAACAACCTAAAAAAGTTTACTAAAATATTATTTACGTAACTTAAGAATCCTCATTAAGCTGAAGCTGAAATATAAATATAACCTTAAAGTATTTATTCTGAGGAATAATAAGACGCAGAAATATAAAACTAGCAATTACCTAACAATCAGTTAGCTTACAAGAAGATACTAAGTAATAGGGAACTTACTATCAGCTTAGTTAATAGGATTATAACCTACAGATATATACTACTTACCAGTTTCTGAGGCATAAAATAGCTAATATCGTAAATTACATAGAGGGCATTTAGCTTCCTAAGTTTGCACGAGCGAGGGATATTAGTATTCTTACTTAAAATAAGGTAATTATACTAAAATATAGTAGAAGAAAGTTAATTATAAATAAAGTAAAGTGGAAGCTGGAGAGTTATAAATAAGGGAGAAAGATAAAGTAAGTAAGAATCAGAAGAGGTATTTTTATACTTCTCACTATAGTAAATATATAGTTACAGCCAGTAAATTACTAAAAACTAAACTAGTTATAAAGAAAGAATCCTTTCATCTAAAAGGAAAATAATATCTCTTAAGTAAATTAGTTAAGAGCTATATATTCCCAGGCCTATAAGCTATTTAACTAGATATCTTCACCCTCTAATAATATTTTAACTTTCTCTCTCTCAATACTAATATCAACATCCCAAACTTTCTAAGCCTATTAAGACACCTACCTCAACAAAAATATCTACTATCACAAGCCTTATTAATCTTACAGTTTAGACCTATAAATTACCTTTATATTACTCTCTTAACTTTCTCCCTAGTTCTTATCTACTTAGCAACAACTTTCCCTCGCAACACCACAAACCTAATAAAGTCACCTACCCTTAATAATATATACACCTTAAATATTAATTAGTGCCACCAGTAACTTACAGAATTAGGAGCCTCCTACCCACTCCCAGATCCAAAAACCAAGATAAAGATACCACTAATAATACCTTCTAGAAGCTAATTCTATTAAGAATACCTAAGAAACTATAATAACTAACCTCCTCTTTAAGCTAATATTTATAATAAATAACCTACTAACCTTAATATTAACTCTAAACCACTAATAGATAAACTTCCTCACTAGTTTAAGCTAGAAAGTATTATAGCAATAAAGTTCTTACTGGATTACTTCCAACCAACCGTAACCTGGGATAACCACACTATAAATACAGACAAGCTTTCAGACTACCTTCCTAATCTTTATAACCTCCTTAGCTAAATTAAGTAGCAGGAAAGACTAATCTAGGAAACTTAGAGTGTAAGCTTCACCTAGGTAATACAAGATTATATAGTAGATATTCTAATTTACTATATTAAAGCTAATAATAACCCTCAGGTAGCAGTAATTCAGTATAGAAAAAAGTATAAGCAAGAGCAATTTATCATCTTACTCTTCCTCTACAGGTAAGATAATATTTTAATATAGACGGATCTTCTTATAGACTGACAATAAAGCTATATATAATACTATAACATACAGTAATCTAATAAGTAAGGTAAAGAGAAGTTTATTTCTATATTAATATTTATAAACTTATATATAGGAGGAGGCAAAACTAAACTATAGTATTTAATAGCTAGATAAATTTATATTATACTAACCTCTAGCTACCTTAAGTAAACTTCACTAATAGTCTTTTTAGACTGAATATAAGAAGTCCTCACTACTAGCTAGATCCCACTCAGAAGCTACAACCATAATAGTATACTAACTACTTAACAAGAGAAACTTACTTAGGAGTTTCACTTAACTATTCCTAGTAGCTTAATATTAATACCAGACAGAATAATATAGAAAATATAAAATATAAAATATCACCCAGACAATAAAGCTAATAAAGATAAGCAGATATAGCAGATTTAGAGTAACCTAATTAAATACTTTAATATCACTCTAGCTAAGATAACCACACTAACACTAATATTAGTATTAATATTAGTATTAGGTTTCATTCCAGCAAATAAAGTATAACTAACGCCAAAACCCTCTGAAAAGTATTTACAGACTCTACAGCTACTTATCAAGCTTAACCTTTTATCAAAATCAGTCTGCAACATAATCTAGTATATTATATATAGAGGTAAGCTTCTGGAAGTATAGATTAGTAAGCTGCCGTGAGTATCTATAAGAGGCCACAAGCAAAAAAATAGAAATATAGAAAAGTCACCCTACCTTATCCCTAGTCCCTACAATCAGAAACATAATAGAGAGCCTTATTTCATCAAAACTAACAAACTAAAGCTTATTATTAAGATACTAAGCAAAAAGCTAAAGCCTACACTAAATAATAAGCACCCTTTCACAGTAGAAAATTAGTATATAGATAGTGAGAGTTCGCAAAGCTATTTTCTAGGTTACTATAGTATAGACCTAGGAATTAACTATTAAGACCCTATAATATAATAATATATAGTTAAAGAAGGTATCTACCTATATAACACTAAGGGTATCCTATAGATAGAAGAATACTTAGACTCACAGAAGCTAGACACTCTTCTTTATATAGGTCTGTAAGGAAACTCTACTATCTATTAGTCTGTTAGGATAGCTAATTTATAATACTCAGAAAGTAGCTATAATATTAATAGTAGTCCTTTTAAGTATAGTTAAAAAGAAGTAAGTAACTTAATAACTAACCTGTAGGATATAGATATTACTATATTCCTTATTAGTAATAATAATATATATTAAGTAAACTTTATAGTTAACTAGACTAATAGTAAAGTCTATTATTCTAACTCTATATAGGAAGACTCTAGTAATAATCACTTCATTAAAGTGGTAAACTAACTATTATAGTTCTACGTTAGTATTAGTATATTACTAGATATAATTAAACTGCTGCAAGTAAACATTTAGGTTACACCTACAGACCCTCAGTATAATCTATTTACCTGTAACCTTCAAGCGGTAGAATAGTCCAGAGCCTTTATTTAAGATAAGATCCTTAACATTATTAACTCTCCATAGTACTTATCTAATAAGTAGCATTAGTAACCAGATAAGGTTCCCTTAGTCTCACACTAGAAGTTAATTATCAGTAAATATTTCAGACCCTATATTAATATCTATAAGAATCCTCCCTCATAACTAGTAATACAGACTCAGAATAACTACTAACTTTTCAGATACCTATTACCAGTTTTTAATACTAATCCATTATAACTATCAGGAGGATATTTATAGGCCTAAATACTAACCTAGCTTAGTATACCACAAAAATCAACCACACTAAAGTATAAAAAGATAACATCAGGACTACAGTAAATAGCCTAAAGTAGATCCTAATAACCTAATCCTACCTCTTCAGCAGTAGTCCAGTAAAACTTAAGGGTCAGACCTCCTTTATATAATCCTCCTAAACCTATACCTCTAATACCTATTCACCATACTCTCCCAGCGCCAGTACCTCATCTACTAAGGTAAATCCCACTATAAGCTAATTACCCCAGGCTGCAGAACTTTATATAACCCTCTAACTATATAAAAGAATAGTTTATACACTAGTAAATTAATTACTAAACCTAGATTAAATAGAATATCCCCACTAACTCTACTATCTATATATTTTCATAACTACTATAATAGAGAGAATAGCTACAGTTAGTCTAAAAGCTACTTTAGAATAACTATTAGCATATATATAATAAACAAATAAAACTAGCCAGCAGAGATAAAGTAATAAAAAAAAATACTAGAACAGTCAGGATAGAAGTAATTAAGACACTATAGATAATTTTATTAGACTTATAATATAAAGCTTACTATAAATCTAAAAGGAGGATTATAATAAGCTTGAACCTCAGCTATAAGCCTCAGTTATTATATAAGTAGTATATATACACAGGCTGTAAGCTTATATCTATAATATCAGACTTAGGAATAGTAGCAGTATACATAGAATTCACACACTATACTATCTTATATGATCTGGAGTACTACTTTTACGATTGAGACGCTATTTACGCTGTAGATCTGCGAATATAGCGCTCTTAATTTAACATATTTTTCTAGATTTTTCCCCCTATTTTCCATTACTGAAGGATTAAGCTTAGGGGAGGTTATTTTGTTTTGTTTGTTTAGTTGTTCCAGCCCAAGCGGCTGACGCCCATTTCAGTATATTTAGATATAGTAAACTAAAGTAATAATCTAGCTTTTTTAATACTTTTAAGAGAGAACTAATTAATAGCTATATTTTTAAATAGTTTTAGTAGATAATATTTTATCTTTTAACCCCAAGCTTCTTACTGAAGAATATAGCTATTATTTTAAGACTATAATTCCTAATATCTACTATATTAGATATCTTACCTATATCTTCAACCTTATTATCTGTGAGATATATTATATAGTTAAAATATCTTAATCTGGAGCTTCTGAGAATAAGATACTTAGTATTAAACTAAAAGATATAGATAGTAAGTATAATAATATATAAGTAATTTTCTATTAAAATTATTTAAAATATTAATATTCTATTATAGGAATTTTTTAGATGTATTCTGGTTTTCAGATCTAGAAGTAGGTAGGAGGCTTCTAACTCTATAAGTCACTAGTAGTACTAATTAATACCTAAGATACATATATCGTTAGGAGTAAGTAACTTTATTAAGTTTATAGTGTTATAAGGGAAAATTATTACTAGGTAGATAAAAACTAGGGAGAAAGTTAAGAGAGTAATATAGAGGTAATTTACAGATCTAAACTGTAAGATTAATAAAGCTTATAATAGTAGATATTTTTATTAAGGTAGGTATCTTAATAGGCTTAGGGAGTTTAGAATACTAATATTAGTATTAAGAGAGAGAAAGTTAAAATATTATTAGAAAGTAAAAGTATCTAGTTAAATAGCCTATAAGTCTGGAAATATATAGCTTTTAACTAATTCACTTAAGAAATATTATCTTCCCTTCAGATAAAAGAATTCCTTCCTTATAACTAATTTAGTTTTTAGTAACTTACTAGCTATAACTATATATTCACTATAGTGAGAGATATAAAAATATCTCTTCTAATCCTTACCTACTCTATCTTTCTCCCTTATCTATAACTCTCTAGCTTCTATTTTACTTTATCTATAATTAACTTTCTTCTACTATATCTTAATATAATTACCTTATCCTAAGTAAGAATATTAATATCCCTCACTTATATAAACTTAGGAAGCTAAATACCCTCTATATAATTTATAATATTAACTACTTTACGCCTCAGAAACTAGTAAGTAATATATATCTATAAGTTATAATCCTATCAGCTAAACTAATAGTAAGTTCCCTATCACCTAATATCTCCTTATAAGCTAACTAATTGTTAGGTAATTACTAGTTTTATATTTCTATATCTTATTATTCCTCAGAATAAATACTTTAAAGTTATATTTATACCTCAGTTTCAGCTTAATAAGGATCCTTAAGTTATATAAATAATATTTTCATATACCCTTATAGATTATCAGAACTATAAGAAAGTCTATTTATACACTACAGGAATATTTACACTCTATTATTAAGTCTTTATTCACTAGAGTGTCACCCTTCCTGATAGCTTGTAGGCTCAAAAGATTCTCAGTCAGCCGGCTGCTATATATAGCTTCTTTATCTAGAAGTATAGCAGTTGAAATATAATACCTTATAGCTACTATAAAGAGTAAGCTTACGCTACTTATAATAATAAAACTAGCTTTTAGGTCTGTAAATTCTATTTTAAGTATATCTTCCTTCCCGGAACTCCCTATATTAACTACTTCTTCTACAAAACTTAAGGGATCTATAATTTTAAGTATATTAAAGTCTAACAGTAATAAAGCTATAGTTATATATATCCTAATAATACTTATCAGCTGAGTGGGGAATATAATAACCTCCCTATACTTAAGTCTAAAATCCCTTAGAACTTCGAGAAAACTAAAGTAGTAGAAGTAGTTTACCTTAATTTCCCTCACCTCCTCAGTATTATTTTTCCTAAGTAAAAGAAAATCTATAATATTCCTAATACTATATTTATATATACTATTTATATTTTTATATGAGAGCCTCCTCTCTAGCTTCCTTAAGATAAGTTACTTTCTTAAATCTAAAAGGATATTAAAATACAGTAAGAAAATATAGTCACTCAGTAGGGAACTCTCAGTTAAAATCTAGAAACAAAGGAAATACTGAAGTAAAGAAAATAGTACATATATAATAAGTCTATAAATACAAATAGAAACTAATCTCTCAACTATTTTTATTTTTTAATATATTTCCTTAAATATACATTTTCTTATTATAATTAAATAAATACTTCTACTCCACAAAGAAAAAATAAGAATACTTTAACTGTTAAAACCTAAAACTAACTTTTAACCGTTTGAAATAATAGAAATAGTGAAATAATAATATTACTTTTATAATCTTCCTCCCTAAAACTTAGAGGAATGCCCCAGAATCTAAAGTTTCTAATCTTAAGCCAGAAGAAATAGGACCCCCACAAAATGCAAACAGAAAAGAAAATACAAATAAAAACTATCCTATAAACCTGCAAATCAGCATAAGAACATTTTAGATACTAACAGGCAAGAAATCTAGATCCTAAAGTAATATTTCAAGATATACTACCCTCCTTTCTAGACTTAAACCTGGAAGATAAACCTTAAATACAGAATCCTTTAGTATTAGATTCTCCAGACAGAGTTACTAGTCTATATAAGGAAGAGTCTAATATACATAATAGTATATAAAAAAACCCAGTCTATCAGTATTTAAGCTTACATTCTAATAACTTATTAATAACCTACTTCATATTATAAACTAATATAAAATTCCTAACTTCCAGTCTATCCTCTTAAAGAATATTAGCCTAACGAGCGTTAAAACTATCTACAGCTTTCTTATATTAGTCTATAATTATCTTTACAGTATTCTCTCTATCCTTCTCCAGCTAAGTAAACATCCTAATCTATAGTTATAATTCCTCCTCCTTTATTTATACTGACGCCCAGTCCAAAACCCTCTATATAGGTATTAGTATCTTAATTAGTATAATCGCCTTATATTTATACTTAAGGTAGAAGGGGGTATACCCTATTAAGGTTCAAACTATTATCTAATCTGCAAACAGTATTATAAGCAGTAGGGAACGAAAGTCTTTATTACTATAAGCTATCAAAAAACAGACCAGTAATAGTTAGCTGGGGAAGTTTAGAAGCCTTCCCCTTATCAGTATTTAACTATTTAGCAGTTATAATAATAAATATTATATTTTTAGTTATTTTTTAATTATTAATATATAGTAATAAAGTAAATCTTAGTGTTATATAAAAGAGTAGCTGTGAAGGGCTGGACCTGAGCTTATTCAACCAGAAGGTAGCGCAAAATACTGTTTATTTAGAACTAAGAAGTAAAAGAGAAGCTTTCATAAGTACGTAGAAAAGTCTGTATATATAGTACTATATAGGGCCCACTGGGGCCCCACCCGAGGGAGGGGGTTGGCTTTGGATGCCTGGGCACAGCCCTAGCCGGATATCCAGGTATAGCCTGTAATATTACCCCCCTCCTCCCCGGCCGCCGCCCAGCTGGAGGCTGTAGGCTGGGTCTCCGTCGTTATCCGCAATCAGCCTATATGTCGCCTCATACCGCTCCAGGGCTACTGTGTCTGTAATAGTGTCGACGGGCTTCTATATAGAGTTTATATATCCTTCCTATTTAATAAGAGCTTCTTATTAGTATCTTCTCCCTACTTAGTATATCCTTACAGTAAGAATATTTTTAACTAACTATTTAACTTCCCTATTATTATCCACTAGCAGAAGTAGCTAGCTATTAATTATAACCTACCTAAGTAGCAGATTAGTAGTAGCTCTCTAGAGTAAATCTATATAGAACTGTGAGTAAATAGACCCTAGAGTATCCAGCTTTATAATATATAGCGAGAGGATCTTTACTATTATATACTTATAGTATAGTGAGGTTAGTTTTTAACTTAATTTTAGTAACTTATAGTTAGATATATTTAACTATATCTTATTACTAATTTAGTATTAATCTGTAGGGAATTAAGTTTTATTTATCTAGGCTTCTAACTTCTGCTAAGTGGCAGCTATCTCTATATAGATATATATTATTACTAACTATATTCTCTCAACTAGCTAGTAGGTTGCAGCTTTACTACTATTAGGTGGTTCTATATACTCCTTAGTAACTGGGATAGAGTTAATATAATATTTATAATCTATAAAGAAAAATATAGTTTCTATTATATTATGCTGCTGGTTACAGAAGGCTAACTATATAATAAGTAGTAAGTTATCTTAGTTATCCTGGGACTAGTAAGTAAATATTCTTAAAACTACTTAGATCTCCTGGTTATACTATTCTGTGATTCTATCGGTCTGCAAGTAGTAACTGGTGCTCAGTAGGTACGTAATATCTGTTAACCTGCAGAACTCCTTCCAGAAGTGACTTACTCAGTTAGACTCTCTATTACTCACAATAGAGTGTGGTATTCTATAGAACCTATAGTGGTAACTGAGGAACTACTAGGCATATACTTCCACCTCTATTATATCTATCTTTTCTAATATAAAGATTTTATTTAGTTAATTAATAATAATCTAGAGGTAATAGCTACTTTATCTTTTCGTGGGGAGTAAGTTAGTAATAAAGTCTATTAATAAATTAGAGTGTAACTAGTTAGATACTAATAGGAACTTTAGGAATTCCTTCTTAGTCTACTTCTAGATATAAATATCTCTATATATATTATAGTTATATATAAATTAGTGGACGCTCTGTGACTATTCAGGCTAGTAGAACTGTTAGCTTATAATCTTTAGTATATTATTATACTCTAGGTAGTCTATAGGGGAGGAGTTATGTGATTTCTGTATTAGTTTAGTTTTAAGTTTATTAAGGAGGCTATTATTCTTTTTACTACTTAGTATTTAAAGTTTTTCTCTAAAAGTAAGCTATCCTAGTATATTAATAGTATATTTAGTAATCTGGATCTTGATATAGAGATTAGGAGGGAAGCTATATTCTTCCTACTATACTACTGTGAAGATCTATTAGTATAAGGAGTCTCTCTTAGTAGTATAGTTTTATATTTCTTATAGGTTTAGTTTTCCTTTAAAAACCTAGGTATTAGTAATATCTATATACTTTACCTGGAGCCCTGTAGGGATAGTGGCGTTTGGAATAATCTATATTATTTATCTCTATTACTTCTTATTATTCTATTTTTTAGGAATATTCTATTCCCTCTGGGAGAGGATATTAGAAGCTACTACCTGGATATCTAGTTAGTATTTAAGGTAAAAGTTATATTAAGATAACTTCTCTGCCTACTAGTTCTACCTCTCTGTAAGCTGTTATTTCTTTATAAAATACTTAAAGTCCTTATAGTTAGTGAGGACTTTAAATCTCCTAGTGTTCTGTAGCTCTACCCTCTATATCTATAAATATTCTAGTATTATAAGGAGTTCCTTATTATAGATTAGGTAATTAAACTCTGTGGGAGTTAGGTGTTAGGAGTGGAAGGTTATTGGGTGCCTCACTCCAGCTTTATCAGCTTAGGTTAATATACCTCTTAGGGTATACTCTAAATAGTCTGTCTCTATTGTTATTAGAATGTTAGGGTTAAATATCTGCAGGATTGGTTCTGTAGTGAAGAGTTATTTTAGTGTGAGGAAGGCTTCCTGCTGCTTTAGTTTCTAGTTAAAGGAAACTAACTTCTGAGTTAGGTAGTTTAAAGGTTTTATGATAGTGCTATACTGAGGTATAAAGACCTTATAGTAGTTTGTAAACTTAAGGAAACTGTAGATATTTTTTAGTAAGCTGGGGGGAAGTTAGTTAGTAATAACTTCTAACTTCTTAGGATTATAAGAGAGGTTTTTTCCAGCTGTTATAATATACCTAACATACTTAACTATAGTAACTAAGAACTTATACTTTTTAGGATCTAACTTGAGGTCTGTATTAGTAAGGTAGCTAAGTATCTAGTGGACCTTCTCCTTATACTCTTTTTGTAAGTTACTAGTGTAAATAAGGATATTATTAATATATACTATAATAAAGTTATCTAGAAACTGTTATAGGTAGCTGTTAATATACTATTGAAATATAGTGGGAGTATTAGTGAGTCTGAAGGGATATATTATTTATTTAAAGAGGCTGTAATATGTCTGAAAAGCTGTTTTCTCCTGATCTGCTTTATTAATTCTGATCTTATGGAATATGGTAATAATATTAAGTTTAGTATATTAGTAGGTAGTAGTAACTTTCTGGAGGGTTTCTAATATTAGGGGGAGGGGGTAATAGTTTTTTTTTATGATAATATTAAGAGTTTTGTAATTTATATAGAAGTGTATTCTTTTATCTAGCTTTTTTATGAAGAAGATTAGGATATTAATGGAGAAGCTACTTATTTTAATAAATCTTTTATTAAGTAAATTCTCTAGAGTTTTCTTAAATACTAGAAGTTTCTCCTGTAATATATTATAGAGGGGTCTCTATAGGAGATCTGGTTTTTATTCTTTCTTATTAGAAATTAATAGGATATAGTAGTTTATCTCTAGTTAGCTGGAGGGTAGTTAGTATACTAAATCTAGATAGAAAAGATCTGGGAATTCCTTTAAGATATTTGTGGGGATATAGTCTTTTAGGTTTATCTCTACTTTTAGGGTTAATACTTTCTTAATATCTGTTAGACTAATGGATATAATTTAGTAGGAGCTTAGTACTTCACTAGTATGTTATATAGTATACTGATAGATAAATATAAATAAGTTAGTATTAAGTAGCTAAGTTAACTGAATCTCCTTAAGCTATACTAGCTTATCTTAATATTTTAGGTATACTATTATACTGCTTTTTCTGTATATTATCTATTAGGCTTTAGTGTTATAGATAATATAATTATCCTCTATCTATAGTTACTTAAGATATAAGAGTAACTGTAGGTTCTCTATAATATAAGTATAGATTTTCTATATATAGTTACTAATTTTTAAAGTTAGGATAGCTACCCTCTGGATATTATTAAGTAATAGTTTAGTAATATATCCTCTTATTTATTTTTTTAACTTATTAATTAGTAGGAGGTGAAACTTCTTTATAAGGGAGGTATTAATAATAATATAGGTATTATAGTCTATATTAATAAGTATATTAACAGAGTAATCTCTATTAATTCTGGTCTAAATAGTAGCTAACTACTAGTTACTTATCTATTCTTTTTCCTGTTATTTTTCCTATCTTATTACTTCCACTTTAGTTAACTTTAGGGTCTGACTTTACTCTGGAGTTACTTTTTTCCTGAATCCTTACTGTCGTTAGGTGGGGTAGTGTTATCCCCCTGGTTATCCCCAGTGTGATCTGGAGTGGCTGTAGCTTTTGCGACTTTCATGCTGGTCTTCTTATACTCTCGGGATCTGCAGTTCCTGCGGATATAGCTTTTCTTGCTGTATTCGAAGTATTAGTGGATATTCTAGTGGTTTCTGGAGTGTTCTTTAGAGGCAGAGGAGGAGCTACTAAAGCTCTAACGTTATTGTTATTCCTTGACCGCCCTAGTTATTATAATATTACTCTCTATATTACAGGTGGTAGGTTTCTGGTGGGGTAGCTGGTAGTATACTGGCGCTCCCTTTATATATTTAAGCTTTTAAGCTATATTTTAAATTTTAGATAACTAAGGTTTATACTCTATAGGAAAGTTAATTATAATAAGTAGCTTCTTAAGGTGGGGGAGTAAGGTAGCCTCTAGTAAGGAAATCTGGATTATATCTAGCTATATATATTTTCTAGTGTTAGTTAGAGTCTTTTTAAATTAGGATAGAAAGGTAGTTAGGTATTTATTTTCCTTCTGTCTGAAGTTTTATAGTTAGGTAATAGTGTGAGGCTGACTGTTAGGGTTTAGGTAAGTTCTGTCTAGGTAACTTATAAAATTATTTAGGTTATAGGAGTTCTCTAGCCTTCCTGCTATATAGAAGGTTTTGATTACCTACTGAGGACTAAAATCTAAATAGGAGTAAATTAGATATTAGTGTTTCTAATTACTATTAAAGAAATAGTAGTTAATTTTAAATTTAGCTTTTATCTATTAGGTTTACACTTAGTATTCTTTCTACTTACCTGAAAATTTTGGGGGTAGGGGAAGAAGTTTCCTCTAGTAGTTAGCTACTAGTGGAGGTGTAGTAGTATTATTAACCCTAAAGGTTATTATCTTAATAAATATTATTCTGGGGGTTACTGGAGTATTCTAGTGTAAACTAGAGGTGTCTATTATAGTGGCCACCTGGAGGTTACTACCTACTATAGTATCTTGTTTCGCTAACTTATACGAAAGCTTATTAATCCTCTAGTAGAGAGAGTTTAAAGTATACTATAACTGCTATTAAAGTAGTTCACTCACAGGGTTGCTACCTGTGGGGGTATCCTGGGGGGCTCTAATACTCTCTATTGTTCTTTATATTAGTTACCTGTTATACAGTATTATATCCTAGAAGCTGCATTTAACTAGATTATATACTTAACTAGTAGGAAGCTATACTCTACCTAGTGTTATCTATATAGTAAATAAAACTGAGTTCTAAATATATGAAGGGCTGGACCTAGGTTTGTTCAACCGGAAGGTGGCGTAAAATACTATTTATTTAGAACTAAGGAGTAAAAGAGAAGCCTTCACGAGTGCGTAGAAAAGTCTGCATATATAATGCTATATGGGGCCTACTGGGGCTCCACCCGAGGGAGGGGGTTAGCTTCAGATACCTAGGCACAGCCCTGGCCGGACATCCAGGCATAGCCCGTAACAGTAGCTACCTTAATTAGGACTAATCCCTCTAATATTTTCTCCCTAAGCTTCCCTAAATACTCTATCCTTACTCTTATATAGAGTTAGACCTATAAATTTATTCTTCTCCTTCAGACTTTAATATTAGCAGTATAAGCTTATATCTTCTATAACCTTCTCTATCTCACTACTTTTTAGTTATAATATATTATATAATATTTCTATCGCCTTTCTGTAAATCTTCCTATCTTATAAGTAACCTATTTCCTTATTAACTTACTTCTTTTTATATTATTTTACTACCTCTTAATAAAAATTAAGTAGGGTAATTTTATTAGACTTATTAGTCTCACGAAACTCCCTTCAGCTTAATAAGCTATTCTGGATTTTCTAATTTTATATATAGTTTTTCCTTATCTTCTTTATTATATTATTATAAATTAGATACTACTTTCTAGGCTAAATTAGAAGTTCTACTCTACTTTCGTAAAAAAAAAAAAGATAAATATATTTTTAAGTTCCTTATATCACTTTCAGAATCTTTTATATTCCCACTAATTTACAGTTAGAATATAGTTATTATTCTTTACTATTTATTAGTATTAGGTCTGTAAATAAACTTATTATAACTATATAAAACTTAAAAAACTTTATCTATTAATCTTAAGATTCTTAATATTATCTAGCTAGTTAAGATAATATATTATATTATAATTTTTAACTTTAACTTATCTAAGATAGTATAAGAATACCTCCTTATCCTGATCTATAAGGAACTAAAAAGAGATATATCCACCTCTAGGTATTATTAAAATAGGCGCCAGCCACTTAGGCTAGAATAACTAAATAAATAAAATAAAATAACTTCCTCTAAACCTAATCCTTCAGTAATAGAAAATAGGGAGAAAAATCTAGAAAAATATATTAAATTAAGAACATTATATTCACAGATCTATAGTGTAAATAGCATCTTAATCGTAAAAGTAGTACTCCAGATTATATAGAGTAGTATAGTATATAAATTCTATATATACTACCACTATTCCTAAGTCTGACACTACAGACGTAAGCTTACAGCCTGTATATACATACTACTTATATAATAACTGAAGCTTACAGCTAAGGCTTAAGCCTATCATAATAGATAAAAGTAATAGCTAAAATAATAATAAAGAGTTTAATATTTAAGATTCTGAGAGGAACTCTCCTCCTCTTCCAGACCTCCCCCCTCCCCTGAACCTTAAAAATACTCTATTACGAGATCGCATAATAGAGTCTTCCTCTAAGTAATCTTACCAGAATAATATTAAGAGTTTTTAAGGTTAAAAGCTAGAGAAAAGAAAGAGAACTATAACTATAAAAGCTACTAACTAGTAACTTTTATAGTAATTATTTATATCTATCTCTAGTTAGATTATAGTAATTATTACTANNTAATTATTACTATCTTTTTATATTTATTATTTTATATATTTCTTCTATTTTTTTCTTCTATTAAAAATATTTCTATAGGTAATTTTAGGTTACCTACAATTACCTATCGCACGTAATAGGTAATCGTGGGTAACCTAATATTACCTATAGGTAGTATCCTTTTTTTTACCCATACCTATTTACTACCCACNNATTTACTACCCACAGGCCCAATGGGTACCCACCATTACCCATGGGCCGTATGGGCCATTACCCAGCTGGGTACCCGTGGGTAATTTCCAAGCCTAAGCTGAACGCTCTTCTCTGTCGCTTTCAGCCCCCGCTATATTCAAACACACTTGCTGCAGGCTCTCGTCACTATCTTCTCTTCTCGCTGTGGCTTTATTATGATCCAACAGTCATCATGTTGATGTCTGAATAGGTCGGTCGGTCTTCAACTCATCTGTTAGCAATGGATCTCGCTATTTTCTTCATTTGACGGGCACGTTGCCTTTCTTCCGGTCAACGTTGAATAATAGCATTGTTGTATTCGAGGAACTCCACCACCATCGTGAATATAATGATCATAAAACACAAAGAAACACGGCCTGCAGTGGAGATGAAAACAATCACTCCCCAGATTCCCATGGCGCCATGCAGGACCCGCATACCCACCTTTCAGCATGCATTATATTTCAACCACACCTCCATGTTCGTCATCCCGATACCATAACATTCCTTTCGTGCTCCAGCAACTTCCAATGCCACACAACAAACTGGCCCTCGAACGTCGGAAACTCCGCCGGATATCCCGTATCCTCCTCCACCTGGACTTCAACCTCGCGATACTCTTCGCACCGGAACGCCGCGTCAAACTCCCTCGCATCAGCCGGGTCCTTCGGGTGGTTGGGCAACGACGTGTCGTCCGCGTGCATGAACTCCACGACGACGTTCGTCTCGCCCATGAATCTCGCAATCGTCTCCTTGGCTTTCGACAAGGCGACGTTGCCAGGCGCGCGACCATGCAACACCCGGAACCACAGCGAGTGCCGGCCGTGATGCCCGACCTCGTGTTGGACAAGGTCGTACAACTCACCCATTCGCAATCCCGCAAACGGAGAGTCTGAACCTGGACGGATCACCGCGCTCTTGATGAGGTGTCCCTCGGCTGGTATGTCCGAGATATCGAAGCGAAGATACCCCAGCCCCGGTGGCGGCGGTTGCGAAACGAGCATCCTGCGCCAGCTCGCCCCCTTTCTTGTGAAAGTCTGGCTATACGCCTTCTGCAGCGCGGCCGTCTCGTCATCCATTTTCTCCAGCCTCAACTGGCTCCAACCACCCCAAACTTCCTGCACGGTCTTTGTCGGCCGCGGCGACCACGGCAACTCGTAAAACGAGTTCGCGCGACGGTGAAACGCGTACGTGGGCCCAAAGTCGAAGAAGCATTTGTTGAACTTCCTCGCAAGCAGCGGGTTGATCCGCCCTATAGGTTGCTCACTGGCTGTTCGATCCCCCCGATCCTCATCTCTGGCGTCGCCGAAAGGGAGGATCGGCTTGAAGAACAGCGCCTGCTGCACCACCGGGGACTCGTCCATCAGCGCCTTCCAGCCCTTGCTCACCCGCGACGCCGAGACAAGAAGTGTTGTCATGTCAAGCTGTGCGAGGATCGATTCCAAGAGCTCCGGGATGGCCAGGGCCACATCCACGGCGCGCTGCGTTCTCTCGGATGCCATTTTTCCGCCTTGAAAATGCCACATACGAACATAGACACAATCAACGAGTGAAGAAGAGAGGAATGATGAGGAGTAATTCGCGGCTTGGCCGGCTCGCTCGCGCGGGGTTTCGTATGCCCTCTGATCTCCCCCTCATCCGGATATCCAGAACCGGCGTGTCACGCTGCGTCTAAGCCGCGATGACTAAGCTTACAACTCTTCACAACGTCTACAACCCGATCTTGTCCATACACCGTGGTTGGGTTTCCTCGTGTCATCGTCGTCCATCATTGTCGTTGTTTCATGTCCTCGCCACCGTCTGTCCCCTTCTTTCTGAATCTCCCTGCTCTGTTCAGTCTTCCTCACTCTTCTTGGTACTTGGCGTCCCTTCTCTCCTTGGTCCTCCTTCTCCTTGATAGTCCTGTCTCTTCTTGGTCGTCCCTCCCGAGTGGTTATTGTCTTCCAGCCATCTACTTATAAGGCGCATTGCTTCTCGACCGGATTCAAAGCTTTCTTGTCTGAGGTCAATAACGTAGAGTGCTTTGTATAGCTGGTGACGTTTTCATCGGGGTCACCCTCAGTTACTTCGAATTTTATAAACTGAGCATGTTGTAGTTGAGCTCTCCACTCCAGATGACCTAGGTTTCGGCCACCACGTTTCTGACCTTTTAACGCGATCTTCATCACCCACCATACCGTCATCTCTCGTCTCTTCATCCCACCAGCACGGTGCACGCGATCTCCTCAGTTCAAGCGCCATTGCATTCCAACGTGAGACACAGGTTTTGTTTCTGCGACATATCATCTCATGATAAATATCGCTGTCTGACTATACTTACGGAACAACAGCCCGATACCCGAACCTGTTAGAAGAAAGGCGCGAGTTATTACCGCGACCAACCATGGCCTGCTTCAAAAAGCTACTGCTGGGGATGATACTCACCTTCTCAACGACGTATCTACTTCACAACTTCCTCCGCGTGCCTGCAGGCAGGTTTTCCGGCTTCGACTACCAAAGATATTAGATACCTGCATGAAGCAGGCCGAGCCTTTCTATCCAGTTATACTTCATACGAGTATGAATATATTGGGAACATCTACGATTTCCTGAGCGAGAACATCCACAAAGGTACGTCAGATCAGTACATTAATTAGTCTAATTATGATTTGGTCCGATTTCTACATCAAACAACAAGAGGCATGTCAGATTTGGTTGTGGCGTTTGATGTTGTGGCTGAAGTGTGGTTTGTGTCCGTAATTCGAGTGGCTGCCTAAGAGCCATTCAACTGTGCCTCCTCACGCCATGATCAAGGCAGGTAATGTACGGAGTACCTAGGTAGCTGAGGTAGGTACGGAGTACGGATACCAACCTTACTACCTATTCTTATGCTACAGCTGCCTTTGAAGCACGCGCCCGAATGGAGCGAGTCACGGTCGATGCAACCTGCCCGCTTAACCGGCAGAAATTGAGTGGATCATCTTTCGCCTTGCAGATATGCGTACTCGAGACCCTTGCCCTGCCTTAGGTAATACAGCATGAACTGCCAGTGCATAACTCCGTACAGGCAGGCATTCGCAACAGGCGCAGTCCAGTCGGCCCCACGCCTCGCAGCCGGGGATTTTCTCTACCTGAACTTGGGACTTTCGGGGTCCTGGACAATTCGCTCTCCACTGTTTTACCAGTCACGTCCGGGGCTCAGGTTCCACGCCTGTGCCGAAAAATCGCCTCGTGTCCGTCTCGTGACTCTCGTCTTACTCGACTTCAACTTCGCCTCATCCAACTTTACCTCCATGCTGTCGCCGTCGACGTGGTAAAAGCCCTCAACGACCACCACTGCAACAAACCATACCACCCGACCACATGCCATGCTAGAAAACCCATGATAGCATCGTTCGATTAGTTTCTCTCCTATCTTCTTTCTTCTTCTTCGTACATACCGACCGCATTACCACACCTACTACAATCTCCATTGCCGCCAACCTCCCACCAAATTTCCGTGAAGACTAGATCCTCCCCGCGTCGCGCAAAAACACTCAAATCCGAACCTCATTCAGTCGCCCACCATGCCGATTCTTGGCGGCAAAAAGTTCGTCCCGCAGGTCCGCGTCGAGAAAGTCGAAAGACCTGCCCCGAAACCACGACCAAAGCTATCCCACACGACCTCCGCCGCCTCGTCCGCCCGCCCGTCACCCCGCGCCTCCCCGAAACCCCCCGTGAACAAGAACCTCCTCTCGCGCAAGAAGAGCGCCTCGCCCTACCCCTCATCCTCCGACGACAAGCGCGGGGGCAGCAGCAGCGACCGCAAGCGCAAAGGCGGCAGCGGCGGCAGCGCGGGTCCTTCGCAGCCCAAATTCGACGACGACTCGTCCGACGGAGACGAGGACGACGACAACTTCCTCCAGCTCGATGTGCGCAAGCGCCAGCGCGTTTCCGACGGCCAGCTCGTCGACCTCAAGCGCGTCCTCACCCGCGCCAGCGCCTTCAAGGAGGGGCTGCGCGACCTTAGCAGGCTCATCCACGCCGCCGACATCACCAACGCCAAGTCGTGCCCCAAAGCCAGGAGGGTGCTCGGCGCCACCGAGGAGGATGACATTCGCGTGAGGCTGCAGTACCCTAGCATGTACGGCCCGGAGAGGTGAGTCAGGAGACCTCCGAGAAGAAATGATCTGTCCGGTGACTGACGTGGCGGCACCCCAGTTACGAGTTGCTATTCGAAGATGGCAAGATTGATACGATCAAGGATATCATGGACGTTATTGGATGGATCGCTACCGTCTACCTCACCGAAGAGCAGGCCAAGGAGTTCAACGACCCAAACACTGGCATCATCCGGCGGTTGACCCGCGCCAAGAACACTAACGACCTGAAGGGTTTCACGACCGCGCTCAAGGACGCCAACAAACGCGTGAGGGCACTCTCTGCGGACGGCACAATACGTAGCAATCTGGACAAGCTGCATGGACTACCTAGAGGACTGGTTGAGTTCATCCTCAACCAGGTCTACGACCGCACCGTGTCACCAAACGTAGAGAAGCTGAGGCAGTACAAGAACGGCACCGACAACGTGTATGGCGAACTAGGCTACCTATTTATCACCGACATCCTACAAGAAAAGACCCGCATGACGTCCGACCAGGTCTTCGTCGACCTCGGCTCTGGCGTAGGCAACGTCGTCTTCCAGGCGGCGCTGGAAATCGGCTGCGAGAGCTGGGGTTGCGAGATGATGGACAACCCGTGCGATTTCGCCGAGGCCCAGGAGAAGGAGTTCGGCGCCCGCTGTAAGATGTGGGGCCTCCTGCCGGGCCGCGTCAACCTCGAGAGGGGTGACTTTACTAAAAGCACGAGGATACACGAGGTTCTCAAGCGCGCCGATGTGGTTTTGGTAAACAACCAGGCCTTTACGCCCCAGCTCAACGGCGAGCTCGTTAACATGTTCCTCGACCTGAAGAAGGGTTGCAAGGTCGTGTCCCTCAAGTCGTTCGTGAACGACCAGGGCACACGCAACGAGAACGACGTCGCAAGCAACATTCTCGAGGTCGAGCACCTCACGTATCCCGGCGGCGGCTACGTCAGCTGGACCGACACAGGCGGCTCGTACTGCATCTCAACCAAGAAGTAAAAAAGAATACAACAAAAAACAGCTAGGCATTATCATCAGCATGAGGTTCATCCAGCGCTGTATGACGTCCTACGGGGCTTGATTTAGAAGGAGGCAGCATCTGCTGGGCGCTTCTGCATCAGGCAGAACTGTACATTGGTAACGGAGGCAGAGACGAAGAAAAACCACGACATATGGGCGGGAAAGCGTTGGGGTTCGTTACCTGTAGATCCTTTTTTGTTTTTAGATACTCCCATAGAGCGAGACTGACACTCAGTCGGCGATTGCATGGTGATGCGGCATGTCGCATAAGCGTGAAATAGAAGAATCGCATCCGTCAGCGCTCGTTTGCGAGGTTCATGGCTTCCGCTTCCTGGGCCATCCTCTTCATCCAGCGGTCGACAAGCTCCTTGTTCTCTTTCTTGACCTTGTTGCGCTCCTGCTCGGCCATGGTGACTTGCAAGTTAAGCGTAATCATCTCATCTTGGACGTTCTAGCACCTCTTGTTAGCACGTTGCGGCGTTCCCTCGCAGTACAGCGTCGTAGTACCTCGACCAGTTTGCGCTTCTCACGTAACTCGTGCTCACGGTCGCGCAGTTTCCTCGCGAGATCCGTCTTCTCCCCGGTGAGCTGCTTCACCTGCCTCGCGTCCTCGCGCGTCTTTTTGCGTAGCGCCTGGAGCTCTTCCTCGGCGGACTTGGCCCGCGCTTGGAACGTGCCGTTGGACCGCAGCGCCTCGGCGAGGTGGAGCTGCAACTGGGTTATTGTCGGGTCGGAGCTGATGGCATCTGGTGCCGCGGCGGCCGCGCTGGGTTTCGCGTTGGATGTGGTCGGGGAGAGGTTAGATTTAAGGACTTCCTTTTCGGCTTCGAGGGCGGCGATGCGGTCGGAGAGTTGGGAACCTGGAGGGTTGCGTGTGTTAGAGATGGCAGCAAGGGCGCGATGGACACGGGATGCAGGGAGAGCGGAAAGAGAGTGCATAAGGAAAGGGAGGATGTTGCGCACACAGCTGGACTATCTCGAGGTTGACGGGGTTGTGTTTCTCCTGCTCCCTAAATGTAGCGAGGTACTCGGAGCGCCAGTCCGCTGGCATGATTGTTCTCGTGATGAAGGCGGAGGGAATCGGGGTGGACACGCTCGATGTTTGTCGCATGCGGAAAGCAAACGGAGAACAGGCTAGACTGACAGACAAGCGAGATGGTGATCTGGCGGATGCAGCTTGGCTAAAGAAACACGTTGGTGTATGAACAATGTGATAAAAAGGAACGCTGTAGTGCAGGGCAGATTGACTGGCGCACGAGCTGCTACATTCCAGACGATGACCTGTTTCCGGGGCCTGGACTGCAGGTCGATGCGGGGGAGCCCGGGAGCGATAGAGGGGATAAGAAGCGGCGATAAGGATAAGACTGAGCTGAGGTGGGAAGCGATGACGCAGCTGCAGCAGCCCGGAGATTAGCCGTCCTTACTCTAGGCTTCCTTCCATTTGGCAAGGGACCTGACTAGCTACCTCCAAGGCACATAGTGCTGTACGTAGATGGAGAGGCTGGTGTGGCGCAAGCTCCCAGTCGTTCAGAGGTACCCTGGAGCTCCAAGAGCTCAACGACATACGAAGTCGCATATCGGACATCACTCGTTCACACGTTAGAATCACCAACCAAACTCACTGCCCGTACGCTTCATCTCACAAACAACTCCCGCTTCAAGCAACCCAAAAGTACAAGGAGCGTCGGACATGAGAATGACATGATGGAAGCCTCCCACCCATCGGCCGCATGGGAAACCGTCGGCGCCAAGTCGTACCGCAAGATCCAGCTCTACACCGAGGTGTTCGACGCAACCCTCGACCTGGACGCCCACATCGTCGTCGGCGCCCCTTACGCCGGCGCCCTCGCCCTCCTTCGCGACGACACAAAACTCCAGGCCTACCGCGCCAACAAATCGTCCACGACGAAACCCGCCATCGAAATCTACTCGTACGCCGGCAAACTCCTGCGCAGCATCCCCTGGGAGCAAGGGTCGGGCGCCATCAAGGGGTTCGGCTGGGCGTCGGTCGCGGGCGGCGAGGAAAAGCTGCTGGTCGTGACGGGCGAGGGTACGGTGCGTGTGTACGACCTGCAGGGCGAGTTCACGCAATTCTCCCTCGGCAACGGCGCCGAGGAATTCGGCGTCGCGAGCTGTCGCTTCTACGAGCACGGCATGGTCGCCCTCCTCGCCAACAACAGCCTCGTCTCGGTAACCTCCTATTCAGAACCCCGGCCGCGGTTACTCGCCTCCCCGCCCGAGGAGCTCGGTGAGATCCACAGCTGGGCCGTCATTTCGCCCGACCACACGCTCTCGCGGTCTGTCGAAGTATTGCTGAGCATCGGCGAGTCCATTTACGTCGTCGACGCGGCCGACTGCGAGGACCGGTTCCTCGACATTGGGCCCTTTAGCGACGTCAGCGTGTCGCCCGACGGAAAGTTCATTGCGCTGTACACGAAAACGGGCAGGGCACACGTGATTTCCAGCGATTTTCAGGAGAGGGTCGTCGAGCACGATTCGCATTCGCAGATCCCGCCAAAGTACGTCGAGTGGTGCGGGTCGGATGCGCTGATTGCGTGGGAGGATGAGGTGCACATTATCGGGCCGGACGACCAGTCTGCGGAGTTCTTTTACGATGGGAGGGTTCACGTTATTTCAGGTAGGCGGGCCGCGATTCTACGGGTTTGGCATTTCTGACTTGTTGTAGAACATGACGGTGCAAGACTCATCACAAATGACGTCTGCGACTTTCTCGAGCGCGTCCCTGCTGCGACAGAAGAGGTGTTTGGCTCCAGGTCAGACTCTTCGCCGGCATCAATCCTCTTGGACGCCGTCGGCCAGCTGGAAATCCAGTCCCCCAAAGCGGATGATTACATTCAGCTGATCCGCGCAAACCTTACCGAGGCCGTCGACACGTGCGTCAACGCCGCCGGCCGTGAGTTCAGCGTGCACTGGCAGAAGCAGCTTCTCAAGGCTGCCTCTTTTGGCAAGTCCGTGCTCGATATATACAACAGCGACGATTTCGTTGACATGTGTGAGATTCTGCGTGTTCTCAACGCCGTGCGCTTCTTTGAGGTCGGACTGCCGCTGTCGTATGAAGAGTACCAGCGTCTCACCCCAGAGGGACTGCTCAAACGGCTTATCAACCGCCACGAATACCTCCTCGCCCTCAAAATCGCTGGCTACCTCCGCCTGCCCACTGATCGAATCTACGTCCACTGGGCGTCTGCAAAGGTCCGATCCGGCACTGAGGACGACGACACAATATGCCGCCTCGTTGTCGAGCGCCTGTCGGGCAAACCTGGCATCTCCTTTGAGGAGATCGCCCACGCGGCGTATGACGAGGGCCGCGGCCGTCTCGCAACAGAACTCCTCAACCACGAACCCCGTGCCGGCAGGCAGGTCCCGCTGCTTCTAAGCATGGAAGAAGACGAGCTGGCCCTCGACAAAGCCATTGAGAGCGGCGATACGGATCTTATATATAGCGTTCTTCTCCAGCTCAAAAAGAAGCTGCCCCTCGCCGCGTTCTTCAGGGTCATCAATGTCCGCCCTACCGCAACGGCGTTGGTCGAGGCCTCCGCCGCCCGCGATAACGACAACGCACTGCTCAAGGACCTGTACTACCAGGACGACCGCCGCGTCGACGGCGCGGGCGTCTTCATCCGCGAGTCGCTTCGCCAGCCCGATGCGCGCACGGCATCAGACAAGCTCGCCCTCGCCGCGAAGCTCCTCGCAGACTCTCGCGAGGCGTCGTTCGAAGTGCACGCCCTGAAAGAGGCCCAGACATTGCTTAAGATGCAGGAGGCGTTCGATCGTGATCTGACCGACACCTTCACGGGCCTGAGCGTCAACGAAACCATGTTCAAGCTGATACGACTGGGATACCACAAGAGAGCCAAGAACATCCAGAGCGAGTTCAAGGTGCCGGAGAAGGTTGCGTGGTGGATCAGGTCAGATATTATGCCATCCCCCTCTATCTGGGTTGTATCCGCTAATGCTTCGTTGTTAGACTCCGTGCACTGGTCGCAAAGCGCGACTGGGCCGAAATTGAAGAGCTTTCGAAGACGAGGAAGAGCCCCATCGGGTGGGAGGTAAGTTTTTTTGTTCCCCCGTCGCTTTCGTTGTTCTTAACTGGTCACGGCTCTACCTTCGGCATCTCACTCGGCCAAATGCTGACAGCTCTGGGTAGCCATTCTTCAATCTCACTTTGCAGGCCGGCAACCCGCGCGTCGCTGCGGCCTTCGTTCCCAAGTGCACCGGCCTCGAGCCCGGGACGACCATCACCATGTACGAAAAGTGTGGCATGCGCACAAAAGCCGCGGAGGAGGCGGTCAGACTCAAGGACGCCGAAGCGTGGGCGAGGTTGCTGGAGGCGGTGGGACGAGGCACACCGGAGGGCCGAGAAATCGAGCGGCTCGGAAGCTCCGTGTTCAAAAAGTAGCGGTAAAGCTCGGCACCGGCGTTTGAAGCAAGATTTGCGTGTGCGACATCAGACGGTGGGCGCACTTCTTTGATCGGGACTCCGGGAGGATACACTTCTCACCGACACATGGTCACGGACGAGGCAGAGTAGACGGCAGCCAGAGATTAATCTTGTTACCCCATACATAATCTGACCCTTGTGTCAAACCCGGCGACAACGCGGCGTGCCACGACTTGGGGATCGACGTGATCTGAAAGTGTGTCGCAAATGGCGGGGGTGGACATCAGGCAGGCTGGGATGATCCGGGGTAGGACGGGGCTAGGTGAAGCACGCAACCGGGACGTCCCAAGGATCTGCGAGACCTCCCGCCGCGGCGGTTCTCGTCAAGGTTCCTAGACAGATTTATGCCAGAACACTCGGGCCGCCCGCCAAGGACTCCGACATATCGCAAAACTTTGCCAAACAGTATATTATTGAACTCTAATCTTTCTCTCAACTGTTTGCGAAATAGATGGCGCGGGGCAAGTCTTTGCGGCTCGGCTTGGTGATCGTCTGTGCTGTTATTTCTGAGGCCCTCTAGATGGCTTAGCCGCGTGAGTCGATGTGTATGCACCATGCACACGTGGGCGCAGGAGGGGAGTCAAAGTCAAGCACATGGCGAACTCGTGAAGCCAACGCAGATTACTCATCGCACCAAGCTCGACGGTCCAGCTGCGGAGGAAAAGATGGGCACGCTAAAACGGGCCAGGGACAAAGATGTGTATTGCTCCTTCAGGCCCCTTTTGTGCGTGGAGCATCAGACCACTGGACCGGACAGTATACAGCTTCAGACGAGCAGCATTGCGTAATTTGCCGGGAACGTCCTGGGGCAGGACTGGCGGGGGAATCATCACGAATCAGGGAAACTGAGAGGGCTACAAAGGTATGGAGTCAACGGCTTGGTTCATGAGAAGCTGCGTACTGCGTAGCTTCCCGAACATGCTATCTCGCGATAGCATACGCGAGCAAGGGCAAACGCCTTCCGGTGAAGAAACAGTCATAGCATACATGCTTTTTGTCTAGCACGTGTGGCCGGGTGACCTGAAGGTTCCCTCTTGTGACGCTAACGGCGGGCAAAGTGATCAGACAACCAAGGGTGTGTCTGGCAGCGGTTTGCTGACGACGTGCTTCAGATGCTTTCAATGCAAAACTCATGAGTCGTCGAGTGGAAACTCAACATTCGATCTTGCTTTTCAACTTTAACCGAGGCGCTGGAATTTTGCCCAGCTAGACCTGACTCTCTGATTTGGGGAGACCGGAAACCCCTAATAGGTAAGGCAAGATGCGAGCAATTGACTGGGTGTCAGCATTCCACAGGTTTGCCTTCGGAAGACACTGTGGTGGCATGCGGGTCTATCGCGGACTCGGCCCCGGAGAAGTATCGGAGGGCGCATATTGAAAGGCCTTGGCGGAGCGTTTCCGCAGTGTGCAGCTTGTTGTCGAAAGCGAGGTGGCGAGGGAGCGCGATGCGAAACTAGGAGCCAAGGACAGCCGCATGGTGCCGGCTTTGTCGGGTTCGCAAGCGGGTTCTGACGGTCTCCAATTGTTCTGGAATTTCCCCCCTTAATGTGGTTCGCTGTAGCTGCCCATCGGGTGTCGAGTTGATGGTCAAGGAACTGACTGGTGGGACAGGCTTCAGAGTTTGCTATTCTTTCTTTCCCAGGTGTATCAGCCGTATGGTAGCCGGAGGGTGGCTTGGGAAGCGGAGTTCGGGCCGGGCAAGTCATTGTTCTGGTGCAGCGGTGTTTGCTTGAAGCTTGCAGCAGAAGATGAAATGGGCTCCAGGTCGTCATGCAGATTGCCGACCGGTACGCTCTACTGTGATCTTTGAAGAAAGAATTGAAGGATTAGCGCGGAAGCTGGAAAGGGTCGGGTGAAGATTAATTACAACGCGACCTAGCGCAGTCAATACACGCACGCAGTACATCGCTGGACTTCCGGCGGGGGAGCCAATTAGATTCGGCGGTGAGGGGTCGGAGATGGTGGGGTTCTCGGACGTCGAGACGGGCCTGGGCGATGAAGCCGACAAGGGGATCTCTGGCTCGCTGATGGTGGTTGGAGGGTCAGTCAGGGAGGCTAAATGATGCGTAGTGTCAGTCGTTGCGTTAGCGCGAACACCCCCTGAGGTGCAGCAGGTGGCCGGCGCCAGGGTGAAGGGATGGGTTTCTTGTGCATGAGAGCTTGGCTTTGGAGTCACGAGGGCTGTTGTGTGGCAATTATCCTTCGCCAACTGCCAGGAGCGGCTGACAACGCAAGCCCCTGCGCTATGCACAAGACGACCCCGCTGAAAGTGAAGCCGGCGTGGATTGTTCACGATGTTTGAACTGGCCCTGGTACATAAGTAGCAGCCGGTTGTTCGGCGCAAGTTTACTCCCACTCTTTCATCGACCACGGTAGCAGAAGGCGGTGAGTGTGGAGCTGAGGCTGGCCGATGAAGAAGAGCTGGCTGAGCTACGTGCAGCAGAAGAGTAAGAGAAGGAGTGAGCCGATGCCGACGATGGTTCTGGTGGACTCTCGCACTCTGTTGTTCGTGGGAAAGGTCTGCCGATTTCTGCATCTGACGATGTGCAGAACAGGGGCAGAAGGGTCCCCTCAGATGGAGATGGTCTGCGGCATTTGCAGAAACATGATGAAGGGATCCCGGCCTTTGCATACGTTCAAACGAGGCTTGAAGCTCAGGAACATGCGATTGTAGGCAGGTACTTGTAAGAAGGGCATGCCCATCCTTCCTTCGCGATCTCAGAAAAGACACCTGAGTCATGTTGTCTGTAAGGCAGGATGTCTACGGATACCTCTGAAGGCAAGAATGGAAGGCGATGGCAGGAAGGCGGGACCTGTCGCGATAGTGGCAGGCGGAAGGCGCTCCAACCCTCCGCTCCTGCTCGTTCTGCTGCCTCTTCCTCACGTGTAGGCAGGCTGGAAGCTTCCTCAGCAGTGCCGAAACTTCAAGGCACAGGTACACGTCTCCGTAGGTACCTTACCTAAAGATAAGGTAACGAAGTTATTTGCACAGATCATTCTCATTGTATCGCTGGATCGTGCCTTCCCGGCACATAGGCCATGGACACAGCCGCGGATCGCCGGTAACATGTTTCTCATCTGTCGTCTCTCGTCGTGTGCACGACTCTACGACGCCCCGTGCTCTTTTGCCGTTCATATTGTATCGTGATGGTGCCAGAGAGAAGGGAAACCTTGTTCGACCTCGCAAAGTACCAATGTTGGGATGGTAGGCGGCGCATGGGCAAATCTCAAGCTTCCCTCACCTTGTCCGATGGGCTGATATAGCCCCGATGATGGCTCGGAGCATGTTTTCAAGGCTCGGTATGCCTCATATGCCTTGCCTCCATAGTTTATTTTGCGCCGAATACGTTTACGTTTGCGGTGCATCTTCTCCGACAGAGGAGACGAGATGAAGCTGAGCTGCTGCTGCTGCTTTTCCCATCCTCAACTGGCCGAGCCCGAGACCTGACCATTCCAGCGTCCAGTCTGCAGCCAGATGCAGATTCTTTAAGCAAGAAGCAACAGTTGCCCTCTTTTCTTCTTGTAAAGCCTTGCCTCTGCCATGTCAGCCATTGACGGCTGCGGTTTTGGCGTGCTTTGCCTTCGTTGCAGATGTGGTTGATCAAGTACCTCTGTACTCGGTACATGCACAGGCACATTGAACATGAATGAACTCATCGTCGTCCAGTCTCTCGGTTTCAGGGGTCTCTGGCTTCTTCCCGGTCGTCGATGAGCACATACACGTTAGGTGGGCAGATTCCAGGCGCCAAGTGAAGGAATCGGCTGCACCGCCATGGGAAAGGGCATTGCCTGCCTCATGGATGCTTGTTCAACCTGCTGCACTGTCAAGACTGTCGAGACCACCACCACCGTCAGCGACACCACCATCACCACCACCAACCACTACGACCGCAGTCGTCAACGCCCAATCCCAATACCAGCCCGCTAGCGACCTGACCCCCTGTCCCCTGTCCGTTGACTGCATTCGCACACACGCAAGCCTGGCTCCCATGTCCATGTCTCCAATAGGCTAACCCGCGGCGAAAAAGAGAGGTTGGCTAAACGTCGTCCCAGCAAGACGCCTGTCCTGCTGTCGACCTAGAACCTGACCGAGACCCAGACCCAGACCCCTACGCCTACGGGGGATTGCATACACATGGCCCTTGTTCAGTGTCTTGCTTTGCTTTGAACGTCGTCATTATCTCCATCAACGCCCCCCTCACCTTACTGGGTGGACGTCGGTATTCATGGAGAAACAGTGTGGCACGCGCGTCAGAGGAAACTGGTCACCGTCACTGTCACCGACCATGCTGCATCGAGCCCGGCTTCGTCAGTGAATAATTACCAGATTGCCCAAGTCATCTTCATTGGCAGTCACCCAGGAATTCCCTATTCGTACAGCCCTTAGTAGTGTAGTCAAGCTTTGGTCACCCAATGACACGAACCTGGAATAAGCCTGGAATGAAATTTTGGCAGCCCGGTATCGCAGCCCTGTTCCCGTTCTTGCTCTCCTGCTGCGAGATAATACTCCTGTTTCCTTGTTGGCCCTGCCAAGATGCAAACACCCACAATTACCACCGACTTTTTCCTCGAGATCCTGTTGCGCTGCCGCTCAAAAGCACATGACAAAGGTGCCCTGGACGTGGGCAGTCAAAAGCGAAAAGATACTTACTACGTAGTCTTATGTTTTAAGGTATGCTTCCACTCGATATGTCCGACACACCTACGCAAGTAGCGTAGGCCGTGTCCACCCATCTCGTCGTCCAGGCCCTTCCCTACCTCGCAACCTCACACGCTTGACCGTGCTGGGACTGACACTGACGATTGCAACGAGAAGCGACTGGCTCTGGCCCAGAAGTGCATGCGACAATACCAACAACGTAGGTACCTACTGTGATAGTGTACTAAGTACTCCCATCTGTCTTGGCCACCGACCGAAATACTGGCCCCATCCCCAATTCAGCGACATCATTCAACTTTTCATCGCCTTCGTCCTCTTCTTCGACCCCGGCCTCAAGTTCAACTCCACCGCACCCTTTACCCTGCGACTAATACGACTGCGACTGCAACTGCACCGAACTGCACCGACCGAAGCACAAGCAAAGGCACAGGCACAAGCACAAGCAGCCCAGTTCAGCACAGGTACATGCGGGAAAGGCCAGGCCAAGCACCGGGACAGGCACAAAAAGACGACATCACAGAGAGGCAAAAGCGTGCCCATATCGGCCATTCAAACACTGCCTAACCTATACGAGCGGCGGCTCCCAAGACTAAAGAATCCAACATTCCCCAGTCTCTTTTGCCATCCCGGCTGCTTTCCGCCTTCGTTCCCGTTTTGCCCAGCTTCGCTCTGCTTTGCTTTGCCTTGCTTGGCCCGTATTACTACCCACGCCCGGCTCCTTTACCAAGACCAAGTAGGGTCAAGATCGAACCAACACCGTAGGCCTGGACTCTCTCTCTCCAAACCAATCCATATTCAAGCTCGACCGTCTTTTCCCCTCGGACCTCCCTCCCTACTCATCTCCTCCGACTTTAACAAATCTCTCCTTCGACTCTCGTCTCCTCTCGTCCAACCTTGTCTCCATTTCGCCCTGGGCTTGTGTGCTACTTTACCATAGGTAGGCAGATACGAATCAAGCTGCCTCATCTCGCTGCCCTGTTGGACCTGGACCTGGACCTGGACCTGGACCCTTTCCCTTTGCGCGACGTTCCAAGTAACCGTCGCATTTCCTGCTTCGCCCACTCCCTCGTTCGCCAGGCTACCTACCTCCTCCGCCCCTTTCGTAACCTATTGCGTTGCATTTCAACGCCCTTGCTTGCCCTTTCTTTTTTCTTTCCTGATACCCTTACTTTGGGGTACCTACAGAACCCCGGGACGGAAGGAGAAAAAAGAAGGACTTTTAGGCGAGAGACAAAATCCACAATTCCATTCCATCATCGAGGAATTGGTCGTCGCATAGGTAACGTCAGGTCAGCAAAGCACGCACACCTGGCAGCTGTCCAGTGGTTCAGTCAGTGGTTCAGCCAGCCTTGGTCAGCCGCCCTGAAGCCTGTCACCCGAAACCCACGAGTCGAGTTTGGCGCACCGTCTCAGCGCCATCAGCCACCACCTGCTCACCATCCCTCTGGTCTGTTTACGCTGTGAATAACACTGGACTCCTTTACACCGCTGTAGAAGCTACAAACCCAAGGGTGCTGTCCTGCCTTAGTCGTGGCTGTTTACTGCCATTCATCACCGCTACAACCACCACAAGACAAAGCCGCTTACCCCCCCCTCTCGAGGCTCAAATGTTTACTCAACCAGTCTCATCGCCACCAGCCGTGGGCCCCGTGCCTACCTCTGTCACCAATCCTGCCGGGCCTTCGACACGATCCAGTAGACTGCGAGGACTCAGTTATCTCCGCAACTACACCCAAAACCACCTGCTTTCTAGGGAGCACAACACCAGTAGTAACGGCTCGAACTCTCCAACTTTGGCTTCTCACCCTCATTCCCACTTTCACCACAACACCAACTCCCACTCTCAGACCCAAACTCAAACCCAAACCCAAACCCAGACCCAGACCCCTCGCAGCGGCACCGCATCCGCGACTGGTCGCCCTTCGCAGAGCCTGCGACGATCTCTCAGCTACTCTCCCTCGACATCATCGACCCCTCGTCGAGTCGACACCGATTCTGCTCTCAGCCCACTGTCTCTGGTTACTTCTCTTCAGGAACCTTTGCCATCGTCAGCGTCGTCGGCCAACAGGGCGTCCACCACGCCGTCTTCTCCGGCTGTCGAGCGCCCGTCAGTGGATGCTCTCCCCTCAATCCTTGACGACGTCGTCGCGAGCAGCAGCAGCAGCAGCAGCAGCAGCACTAGTCAACCGGCCGACCAGCATTTCCAGTCGCAGACACAACCGCAATCACAGCCCAACGCCGATAGCGAAGCAGCGCACATGACAAGAGCACGCGCCTCTACGACGGGCGATGCTCCGGTCGCCGCCTCTCCTCCTGCCGAGACCTTGCACTCGATACGCTTTTCCGCCTATTACGATCCGCGGGCGACGCGCCCGAGCCTGACGTTTCCTCCAGTCTCCAGGACGCTGCCCAGGAACGGCGACATTATTCGAGTCGGCCGCTACTCGGAACGAGACAATCAGCCAAACATCCCAGCCAACACTCCCTCAGCTGCCCCGGTGGGATTCAAGAGCAAAGTCGTTAGTCGACGACACTGCGAATTTTGGTACGACGAAGGGAAGTGGTACATCAAGGATGTCAAGAGTTCCTCGGGCACCTTTCTCAACCATATCCGCCTGAGCCCTCCTGGTACCGAGTCTAAGCCGTTCGCCATCAACGATGGCGACATCGTGCAATTGGGCATTGACTTCAAGGGTGGCGAAGAGATGATTTTCCGTTGCGTGAAGATGAGGCTTGAGCTCAACAGAGGCTGGCAGAACAAGCTCAACACTTTCAAGTATGATGCGCCACTTCTCCGTTTTCGTACTGCGATTGCTGACATGATGTAGCCTGGCGACGCACAAGCGGCTGCGCAACATGACATCTGCAAACTCGGCCAACTCTTCCACCCAGGATTGTTCTATTTGTCTCAATTCTATCGCGGTACGTCAACGGCTGCATGCGTCGCACCCCTCACAGCATGCCAGCATAAAACTAATCGTGTCGTATAGCCGTGCCAGTGTCTCTTCGTGGCGCCTTGCTCGCATACCTGGCACTTCAAGTGCATCCGGTCGCTGCTGAACTCCCCACAATATCCCATTTTCGTGTGCCCCAATTGTCGCATGGCGGCTGACCTGGAGGCGGACATTGAGGACCCCGCCGAGGACTGGGAGCAAATGGACGAGGACGAAGATGAAGAAGAGGTGAAGGAAGAGGTGAAGGAAGAGTCCAAGGACAAGGCGGTTGCCCCCAGCCAACCGCCTCCTGCTGCGGCCCTCCCCACCACCGCCAAGGACAGTCCAAGACCACTGCTACCAGAAATTGGCATGGAAACTGATGCCATGGACTTCACCGTGGCTCTGGACCGGGCTCGAACAATGGCAGAAGTACCTGCCCCCCTAACAGTCGCCCCGAATGCGACGGCTGCTCCTGTGCCTATCCCGTCGACGGCAACATCACAGGCGGCGGTTCCGCGTACCGGGCGCGATACTCGTACGCCGTCTCCAATCGGCAATCACCTCGTTAATGGAAATGAAGGCCCAATCACACCGCGTAACGACGCCGGGCCTTGGGTGTTCGATGGTAGTGCGAACCGCCGAGCTGCCGATGCTCCAAGCGCGATGCGGAGTCTTGACGAAGCGGCAGACATGGACGTGGACCGATAGACGCGGTCTAGTCCCGTCGGTCGCCCTCGACGGCGTGTAAGGTTGTTGAGTAAGCGGAGCTTGTGGCCTTCTACGGGCTACACGCTCCTGGAGGATGAATCTGGCGACGATTTGGCTCCAGCGCCTTTTCGAAAGGCTTTATAACGAGACCGGCTGCATAAGCGACGGACAGGAAGGCGTAAGGCGTTTGAATGCATTGTAGCGCCTCTTGCGGTCGCATCGATACAGAGCTATGTTAGTTTACTATGTTGGTTTAGGGAATTGGGGCAGTCGGGAGGCCCAGCGTCATCCTTTAGTTTAACAGCAGTTATCACTTTCTGATGACGGGCATTTGGGCCCACGAGTCTATCATGGCTTCTAATACATACGAACGTTCATCCGCTTGGTCTATTTACCCAGCGTGCAGCAATGCTACCGAATGATACCACTGACTCAACGATTGAGACCAGAAGAAAGGTAATGACTGCGAAAAAGAAGGCTATTTCAGAGGTCTAGGAAGCCTCAGCCTGGCACTCAGACTTTTTCCTGGCAGACGAGGCAATAAATGTCACGACTGCCAAAGTACTCAGCCGTGCATGCGATATTGAAATGCTCATAGAGCAATACCTGACATATGACGTCTTCATGCTCAATGCGCTTTTTCTGTCCTGATTGGTCCGTGACCGCGGTACGCATGCGCATTATTTCCGCTGTGATAAGCTGATAAGGAGAAGCCTTCGGTCGGAGAAAGACTCTTTTGCCTGACGTGACAAAGCCTCGCCGACACCAACGATTGCGCGTCCAAAGCATACTCACCTGGATCTATCTCGACCATTCACTACCCTTTGCCGGCGACTCGACAGAACAAAATCGCAATGCTTCGATCATTAGCGGCGCGCCTACCTCGGCGCGCAGGCGCACACTCTCGTCTGACGACGTCTGCCCTGCGTCCCACGCAATCCCGACGCACCCACGCAACAGTCATCGACCCTATCCCTAAAGAGCCCACCGACCTCGATGCCATCACAACCCTTCCCAACGGCCTGCGCATCGCATCCGAAGCTCTCCCCGGATCCTTTTCCGGCGTGGGTGTATACGTCGATGCCGGCTCGCGTTATGAGGATGCCGGGCTCAGGGGTGTTAGCCATATCATGGACCGACTCGCCTTCAAGTCCACGACGTCCCGCAGTGCCGATTCGATGATTGAGCAGGTCGAGGCTCTCGGCGGAAACATTCAGTGCGCAAGCTCGCGTGAGAGCATGATGTACCAGGCCGCCACATTCAACAACGCTGTGCCGACGACCATCGCACTGCTTGCCGAGACGATTCGCAACCCCACGCTGACCGAGGAGGAGGTGCAGGAGCAGCTGTTGACGGCCGAATACGAGATTCATGAGATTTGGAGCAAGCCTGAACTCATTCTTCCGGAACTGGTACACACGGCCGCCTTCAAGGACAACACTCTCGGCAACCCTCTGCTCTGTCCCGAGGACAGGCTACAATCCATCAACAGAGACACGATTCTGAGGTATCGGGACCTGTTCTACCGCCCGGAGAGGATCGTCGTCGCTTTTGCGGGCGTTGAGCACGCAGAGGCTGTGAAGCTGGCAACCCAGTACTTTGGCGACATGAAGGCGTCAGAGCCTACGCTCTCGAGAACGGGCTCCGAAACGTCTCTCGATTCCCAGACTTCAGAAACATCCGACTCATCCTTCTCATCCACCGCCTCCTCCTCGCCCGTCCAGCAACCCTCCAAGCTCCTCTCCAAAGTCCCCTTCTTCAAGAACATTTCCACCTCGGCACCGACCAACGCCGCCGTGCAGACCGCTACGCGAACCTTTGACATCAACTCCCCCGCCCACTACACCGGCGGCTTCCTCTCTCTGCCCCCTCAACCGCCTTCTCTGAACCCCAACATGCCGACCTTCACTCACATTCATCTCGCTTTCGAGGGTCTCCCCATATCTTCGGAAGACATCTACGCGCTGGCAACCCTCCAAACTCTCCTCGGCGGCGGCGGCTCCTTCTCCGCCGGCGGACCCGGAAAGGGCATGTACTCGCGCCTCTACACCAACGTTCTCAACCAGCACGGCTGGGTCGAGTCCTGCGTCGCCTTTAACCATTCCTACACAGACTCGGGCCTGTTCGGCATCTCCGCCAGCTGCACCCCCGGCCGCACGGCGAGCATGCTCGACGTAATGTGCCGCGAACTGCGCGCCCTCACCCTCGACACGGGCTTCTCCGCCCTCAAGGACGGCGAGGTCGACCGCGCAAAGAAGCAGCTGCGCTCCAGTCTGCTCATGAACCTCGAGTCGCGCATGGTCGAGCTCGAGGACCTCGGCAGGCAGGTCCAGGTCCACGGACGCAAGATCCCCGTCACCGACATGTGTCGCAAGATTGAGAACCTCACCGTCGAGGACCTCCGCCGCGTTGCGCGCACCGTTGTCGGCGGGCTCGTGGAGAACAATGGACGGGGCAGTGGCGCGCCGACGGTTGTGTTGCAGGAGGCGCAGGCGCACGGTATCAGCACGCATACCCTCGAGTGGGACAAGATTCAGAACACGATTTACGACTGGCAGTTGGGTAAGAGGTAGAAAGGGTATCCCTCGGGGCGGGAAAGACAAGGGAATTAGAGAGTATATTTGGCACCGGCATGGCGCTAGAATGGCCAAAGAGAAGAGACGAACGAGGGAGGGTGTAGATGGCTAGATTGCGATAGAGCCATTGTGTATTATACATGTCAGTCAGCCGACATCAGAACCGTGTAAAAGTAATGGTTGGCTGGTGCACGCTTTGTATAGCGAAAATCAAAGGGGAAAAAAGCTAGTCTGTGTGTAGGTGGAAGGGTCGTGATGACGCCTGTAGCCTATAGAATATTTCAACTACCTCTACTTTTATCCTTCATTTTCGTCGCCTCGGGTTGATGGAGCAAGCACTCCAAGGAGGAAATGATCAACAGACAGTTGTCGCGATTCTATTGTTCGGTATTGAGAAATGAAAGTCTGGTATAGTAGTGTATCTGGTCGTCTTGTGTAGTGCGTGAACACCGTTCGTCATAGCCTCCTCTCCGCTGTATAATCTAGGTGGACCCGCCCTCGAAAATGCAAAAACTCCAAGCCGTTTCTGTACGGTGCCTGGTTACTCCTCGGTACAAATCGACAAAAGGTGAAATGAAAAAGTAGGTTGTGGGAATCGCCGCACAACCATGGCCGGATGCTAGTGAATTCACAAGGTGTAGTGTGAAATCGTCGTCGTCGCTCTATCAGACTGAGTTCTTCTGCGCCGAGACGACGCGCGCGCCGAGCGACAGTTGCTCGACGATTCATTGAGGTCGGTTATTCTCCAAGTCCCCCGACACCAAATGGAACTCCTTCGTACGATACGAACAGCAACCATGTCCTACGCAAGGTATATGGCCTGCTACAGCTTGGACCGAATCGCTTCGAGGCGGTACTTGACGTCCTTCAGGGCTTTGGTGACGGGCTTCCAGTCGTCAAATTGCCGAAGCAGCTCTTCCGTCTCGGCCGATAGCTCGGTACGGACGTAATCCTCCTCGAGGAGGCCGCGCATAATCCAGGGCAGATGATACGGGTTCGGATTGGCGAGGGATGACGAGCGGTGCGTAATGGTAGCAGCCACAGTTGGCTTCACATCCAAAGTCTCCAGGGCATGCATCAGAGCGAGGTCGTAGACCTGGGGGTCGTAATAGAGGCGCGAGTGGCCTTCGCCCGAGTACAGGCTTCCAGCAAGAGGGGTAGAAAGCTCTCTGATGAGACCGTGATCTGATATGCCCATGTTGCGGAGCTTCAGCGCAAAGCCTACGAGATGTGCGATGCTTGAATATGTTAGCGACTTGCGACGAATACGCGGCGAGACTTACAAATCAGGTGCGTGTATACGGCCGTCGATGAAGACAGCACGGTAGATGTATGGATGAGATGCCGGAGAGTAGATGGCGGATTCCATCGGCACTAACTGGTCGTCTATACTTCCGATGTAGGTGATTCTGACTCCGTACTGCAAAACCTCCTTCAATGCGTGTTCGTACTTTTTGGAAATCTCGCTCTCAGGGTTGGAGAAATCCCAGAGCTCGTTGGCGGATCCCATTAGTATGCCCATACTAGACTTGTAGTCCGGGAAAGGGCCTAGCGACACTCCAGCTGAGAGTATCGTCAGCAGATGTTCAATCAAGGACGACTGGTGATTACATACCCATCGCACAGACGCCAATCTTTGCGTTTGTGATTATGCCGAGACCAATCAACTTGGCCAGAAGCATCACTCCCACCGGGACGCCTTGCGAGTGACACGCCAGCACGATGAGGTCCGCATTTCGGATGGTATCGATCCAGTTGAGCAGGAGCTTCCAGAGGTTGTCCACCCTGTCTCCAATTTTGCCCTCGCCCTCCAGCGCAATCTTCTCAATCTCACAATCGGAACACCCATGAGCGTCGGCCCATCTTCCGATGCCCTCGGCGCAGAGACTGGCAAATCGCAGCGATGTTCCAGTTGGTTGTCCGACCATCGGTCGAAGGTAAGACGCAGGGAAGAGACCATGTACTCCAATGGCGATGGCCTTCTTGATCCTCGGTGCTTCTTTAACCTTGTAGACATGGTTGACAGGGGCCTCGTCAGTGCGCAGCAGCAATGAGGTGATCTGCTTGATAATGGACGGGTTGTCCTTCATGCGATATGTGCTGTCGAACGAGGGAAGCAACAGATTCGACGGGGCTGACTTTGTCGGCGTCTCTTGGTTGGTGCTCTTGGGCGTCCCTGGTTTCAGAGGCGGCTCTTTCTGGACCGAATCTGTGATGGAAACTTTTGACGACGCCACTGACTCCGGCCTCGTCGGAGTTTCCGGTTTTGATGGGACGTCAATTTCCACGGATTGAGGCCGAATCCTCTTGCTCTTCTTTCCCAAGGTGGATGGTGCTGATGCTGTCCCGGACTTGCTGGACTTTGTGTCTTTGCTGTCCCTCCCCGCGCTGCTGTTTTGGTCGTGCTCCACACCCATACCGCTTGTGCGCTCTGGATGTGCTTCTGAACCCTGTCCGATGACGGCCAGCTCGCCAGATTCCGGGTGGGAGGGGGTAGCTTTGGTTCCTTCCGTCTTTTCTCGCGTGTCTCTCGACCAGAACGCCCACGTAGAACCTGCCGACGGCGTCTTTGGTGTGTCTTTCGAGACATCGTCATTCGGAGGAGTGGCATCCTTCATAGCCACGTCTTCGGGCCTTTCCGGTGGTGGCTGCTCCGAATCCCTCGATTTGGGGACCACATCCGATTTGGCCATCTCGTCCTCGCTCGCCTTCGGTGGCTCAGTTGCGGAAGCGCCCGAGTACCAAAGCCCAAACCAGGATGTTGCAGGTGCAGGTGATGGTTCCACTGAAGCCTCAGGGGGCGCCGGTGGTTCAGCAGCCGGAATTTCCTCTACCTGCGGCTCCTTCGGGGGCTCTTCCTCTTTTTGCGGCTCGTCTGCGGGCGCAAATGTGTGCGTCTCCGTCAAAGGTGCGCGTCCCAGCCAGCCGAACCAGCTTGCTGTCGATGCCGGTCGCTGTGGAGTTTGAGGCTCTTCTGGGGGCTTGGTAGTATCGGGTTTGTCCTGTGTAGTTTCTTGTATTGTCTCGTTCGTGACTGCCGGACTGCTACTCTCGGCAGTGGCGTTGATGTTTGTTTTGCTGCTTGTTGTTGTAGTGTTATCTTCGGGCGTCTGGGCGTCGCCCTCGGGAATCTGGGGTAATGAAACGGATGACTGTGTGGGATCGTCCACACTCGCCGAATCAATGCTCTTCTTCGTATCGAATCGACGGAAATCGGGCGTGCCGGAAGGCTTCAGGGTTCCTCCAAAAATGGTTTCTCGCGCAAGCTGCGTGGATGCACTCGACTTGGGAGCGCGCGGCCAGGAGCCGTACCAACTCCTTGTTTTGCGGACCTGAATCGTCATGGTTAGACGCCTGTCGCCGCAACAAAGACTGCCACTTGAGGTGCACCCGAATAAGCTGGAAATACCTGTTTCTGCGTATGCTGCGCTGTATTCTGCGTTTCGCTACCGCTTCTGTCCCTCGAAATAGGCATCTCCCTCACGGGGCGCTTGACTGGCTCTGAGACGGCCGTGACCTGTGACGTAGCCGATGTTGGTATTGCAGGGGCGATTGCCGCAGGTGGGTTAGACGAGCTCGGCTCAGATGGGTTGGTACGATGCCGCTTTCGAGGAGACATGACGGAGGAAGGCTACCTTCAGGCGAGGTAAAATTTCAAGTTGACAGCAGCGGCGTGGAAGTCAAATTGCCGCATGTTTGTTTTAAGAGGTCGTCATTTTGCTGTGTTGTTGTTGGAGTAAGTCGGATACCTTAACTACAATGGGTTGCCTGGAAGAAGAGGCTGGTCTGTTCCTGGGGTGGGAGCCCGTGCTGACTGTGGTGTGTGGTGGGTGGTGGACGGTGGGCAAATGTTTGGCCACTGTCAGCGGGCAGGGCAGCGCACAGCATCCTCAGCAGACCTTCTCCTTCGTACCATAATCCGTAACCCCTCCAAAGATGTCAGTAGGTACAAGAATTGGTGCCCATCGCCACTTATCCGGTGGTTGGGTAACCTGCGTCCAACTTTATCTAGGAAGTAATAGCTTCAATTCTCCCACAAGTTTGTTGTGTGGCCATAATATGATTAGTCTCGGAGACTTCAGAGGTAAACCGACATGTTATGGTGTAATTATTACCTTACTGTCTGTCATCTGTCACTGCTGCTGGTGGTTACCGCCATCCGTCGTCTACCACAGTACGTACCTGATGCGGGGCTAACCGAGCAGGGATCCACCATGACTGATTAGATGTCTTATCGTTATCGCTTATCGAGAACCGAAAAAACTTCTGAAGCGCGTAGGAAGGTGAGGGTCCTGAACGGGACTTGGTCTTTTTTTTCCCTCTGCAGACATCGAGTCCAGGATCAGCACCTGGTTTCGACAGCGCACACAGACATATCATGGGCTCCCTCAAAAGAAAGGACGCCCCGGGGGGAACGCCCCCCTCGAAATCAGCAAAGTCGACCAAGTCGTCCGGCCCCTCGAAGCGCGATTCCACCAAGGAGCGCAAACCGGAAGGCGTCCAAGACAAGAAGCCCGCAGCAGACGCACCCGCTGCGCCCAAGGCCCCGATCGTATCGAAACTGCTAAAGGATGAAGAGCCTATGTTCCCTCGTGGGGGTGGCAGCATCCTGACCCCCCTCGAGCAGAAGCAGATCACCGCCGAGGCGAGGGCAGACGCCGCCAAGGAGGAGGCTGCCGAGTTCGACGTCAACGAAAAGAGCAAAGCCAAGAAGGAGAAGAGGCGCAAGGCTAAGGATACCAAGGACCAGGACCTGAAGCCCGCTCGCGACGAGGATGCCGTCAAGATTGAAAGTCTGAACCACAAGGTAATATCCCGAGACGAGACGAGATAATCATTCTGATCTAGTAACTAACCCGACGACAGCGCCTTGTCAAGGGATCTCTTGTCCTCGGTCAAATCAGCCATATCGATGCGGCTCAGATTACGATCGCGCTACCAAACAACTTGACCGGAACTGTCTCGATTGCATCAATTTCGGACATCATCAACTCGAAGCTCGAAACCGCCATGGAAACCTCCGACAACGGGAGTGACGATGAGGAAGAGGAGAACGACGTGGATCTGAAGTCCATGTTCAAGGTTGGCCAATTTGTCCGCGCACACGTATTGTCAACTACAGACGAGAGCACCGGTGGCAAGGCGAGGCGGCGTATCGAATTATCTCTGCGACCTAGCGAAGCCAACACTAGCATTACCAGCGACGACATCGTCTCTAACGTGACTCTGATGGCAACCGTCGTCAGTGTGCAAGATCACGGTTACGAGATGGGTTTGGGCGTTGAGGGTGACCTCAAGGGTTTCCTGACAAAGAGGGAGGTTTCCCCTGACATGGACGAGGCCAGCCTGCGGCCCGGTGCAGTGTGCCTCTGCGTCGTCAAGAGCGTGACCGGCATCGTCGTCCAGCTGTCGACCGACCCCATGAAGCTTGGCAACACTTCGCTCGTCGCGACGAATGCCCCCACCATCAACTCTTTCTTGCCCGGAACTCTGGCGGATATTCTCCTCACCGAGGTCACCAGAAGAGGTCTCCAGGGCAAGCTCCTCGGCCACCTCCCCGTCACTGCCGACCTTATCCACTCGGGCGTCGGCCCGGACAATGTAAGCCTCGAAAGCAAGTACAAAGTCGGCGAAAGGGTCAAGGCTCGTATCATCTGCAACTTCCCTGCGGCCAGGGAGCCGAAGCTCGGCATGTCTCTGTTGCCTCACGTCGCTGCCCTGAAGCCCAAGACGTCCGGTAAGGGCGGCAGAGCGAAGGCGCCTCTCGAGGTTCTCCCGATCGCCTCCTTTGTCGAGAAGTGTACGGTCCGCAAGGTCGAGCCCGAGATTGGTCTCTACGTTGACACTGGGCTGCCTAACCTGTCTGGTTTCGTGCACATTTCCCGCGTCAAGGATGGCAAGGTCGATGCTCTCTACGAGACTAGCGGCCCCTTCAAGGAGGGCTCTACCCACCGCGGTAGGGTGGTCGGCTACAATGCTTTCGACGGAATGTATCTCTTGTCCTTTGAGCAGCATATCCTGGAACAGCCATTCATTCGTCTCGAGGACGTTCCTGTCGGAGAGGTCGTGTCTGGCAAGATCGAGAAGATGATTGTCGGATCGGAGGGCGTCAGCGGTCTCATTGTCAAGATTGCCGAAGGCATCACCGGTTACGTCCACGAGTCCCATTTTGCCGATGTCAGGCTTCAACATCCCGAGAAGAAGTTCAGGGAGGGACTTTCCGTCAAGGCGCGAGTCTTATCCGTGAGACTCCGCAAGCACCAGCTGCGCTTGACCCTGAAGAAGACGCTTGTCAACTCAGATACTCCCATTATCAAGAACTACGAGGACGTCGACGTCGACATGAAGACCCTTGGTACAATCACGTCTGTCGGCAACGATGGTGCCCGTCTCGAGTTCTTCGGCGACATCAGGGGCTTCTTGCCCGTCTCGCAGATGAGCGAGGCGTACATCAAGGACCCCAGAGAGCACTTCCGCGCCGGCCAAGTTGTCGGTGTTCACGTGCTCAATGTGTCGCCCGAAGACCGCAAGCTTGTCGTGTCTTGCAAGGATCCTTCCGCCTTTGGTCTCGACAAGCAGGAGGCTTTGAAGGCACTCAAAATCGGGGACCTCGTTTCTGCTCAAGTTTCTCAGAAGACGGAGGACGAGGTCTTCGTGGACCTTGACAGTGGTCTCAAGGCCATTCTCCGCGTCGGCCATTTGGGTGACAAGTCGGCCAGCAAGACCCAAGCTGCCCTGAAGCGCATCCACGTTGGCCAAACACTGACGGACCTCATGGTTCTGGACAAGAACGAGCGCCGGCGCGCGGTGATTTTGACGCTGAAGCCCAGCTTCATCGAAGCAAGCAAAAAGGGCAACCTACTGTCCAGCGTCGAAGACGTCACCGTTGGCAAGGTTGTCCCCGCCTACGTCAGAGAAATTGGTCCTTTTGCTGTCTACGTTCAATTCGGTGGCTCCCTGACGGCCATTTTGCCCAAGTCGAAGTTGGATAAGGAGACCCAAGAAAAGGAGGCCTTTGGCTTGCGCAAGCACCAGACGATCGAAGTCAAGATCATCACCTCCAACCCCGAACAGAACCGCATCATTGTCGCCCCTGCATCGTTCGAGGCGCCTGAGCCCGCTCCCGCTCCCGCTGCCGTCAACCCCGTCGACGACAAGATTCGCACGATCAACGACATTGAACTCGGCACAACCATGGACGTCAAGGTTGTTTCCGTCAAGAACACTCAACTGAACGTCAAGGCCGCCGACAACATCCAAGGCCGCATCGACGTTTCCCAATTCTTTGACAAGTATGAGGACATCAAGCACAAGAAGTCGCCGCTGAAGCACGTGCAACCCAACGAAATCATCCGCGTTCGCGCTATCGGCATCCACGACTCCAAGAACTACCGCTTCCTCCCCTTCTCCCACCGCTCGACGCACTCCATGATCGAGCTGACCGCCAAAAAGAGCGACCTGGAGGCTAAGGAGGTCGATCTTCTCTCCTATGACAAGGTCAAGGTTGGATCTTACTACCTTGCCTTTGTTAACAACCACCAGACGAACTGCCTGTGGGTGAACCTGTCACCAACTGTGCGTGGAAGAGTCGGCATCATGGACGTCTCCGACGACCTTTCTCACGCCGGTAACTTGGAAAAGTACTTCCCTGTTGGCTCGGCCTTGAAGGTTCGCGTTTTGTCCGTCGATGCTGAGAAGGGTCACCTCGACCTTTCGTCTCGCTCAGGCACCGGAGCTGAAGTCACCTGGGATTCTCTCAGGAAGAACTCGGTTCTGCCCGGCAGAGTCACCAAGGTCGACGACCGCCAAGTCTTGATCAAGCTTAGCGACAGCGTCTCTGGCCCCGTTCATCTCGTCGATCTTTGCGACAACTACGAGGAAGCAAACACTCTCAAGCTGTCAAAGGGTGAGATTGTCAGAGTCTCCGTCGTCGAGGTCGACAAGAGCAACAAGAGAGTCAGGCTTTCTACTCGTCCTTCGCGTATTCTTAGCTCTACGTCGCCTGTTGCCGACCGCGAGATCTCGTCTATTTCTCAGGTGTCAAGTGGCGACGTCGTCCGTGGTTTTGTGAAGAACGTCGCCGACAAGGGTGTGTTCGTCCAGCTGGGTGGCAATGTCTCAGCTCTCGTCAAGATCTCCAACCTCTCCGACCGTTTCATCAAAGAATGGAAAGACAGCTTCCAGATCGACCAGCTGGTCAAGGGTCGCGTGATTCGTGTCGACACTGCCATCAACCAGGTCGAGCTCAGTCTTAAAGCCTCCGTGGTTGAGAATGACTACACGCCTCCAGTGACTTACACGGATATCAAGGAAGGTCAGATCATCACCGGCAAGGTTCGCAAGGTCGAGGAGTTTGGCGCATTTATCGTCGTCGACAACTCCACCAACGTCAGCGGTCTGTGCCATCGCAGCGAAATGGCCGAGAAGCCTGTCGAGGACGCCCGCAAGCTGTACGCCGAAGGTGACCTGGTGAAGGCAAAGGTTCTTGCCGTCGACGGCGAGAAGAAGCGCATCACCTTCTCCCTCAAGCCCAGCCATTTCGACGAGGACAGTGATATGGATGTCGACGGAGGCGCGGACCTGGATAGCGACGACGATTCCGACGTGGAGATGGACGACGGCGGCGTCCAGTTCACCATTAGCGGCACCGACAATGTCGATGACTCTGACGATGATGAGGAAGACGAGGTCGAGGAAGAGGACGACGAGGACAGCGATGTCGACATGGACGAGCGATCCGGCAAGGGATTGAGCGCGGGCAAATACAACTGGACAGGCGATGCCTTTGATGAATCGGATACGGAGCCAAAGAAGAAGAGCAAGAAATCGAAGGCAACGGATAAGACGGAAAAGAAGGGCGAGATTCAGGTCGATCGGACGGCAGACCTCGACGCCCACGGACCGCAGACGGCAACAGACTACGAGCGACTCCTCTTGGGTCAGCCCGATTCGTCTCAACTATGGATCGAATACATGGCTCTTCAAATGAAGGTCAGCGAACTGTCCAAAGCTCGTGAGGTTGCGGAGCGCGCCATCAAGACCATCAACATCCGCGAGCAGACCGAGAAGCTCAACGTCTGGATCGCATTCCTCAACTTGGAAGTCGCCTATGGCACCAAGTCGTCGACGGAAGAAGTTTTCAAGCGCGCATGCCAGTACAACGACGAGCAAGAGGTCCACGAGCGCCTGGCCAGCATTTATATTCAGTCTGGAAAGCTAAAGGTAAGGCTTTTGAGATGACCGAACAGTAGCATGAGCCCCATCACTGACACATCACAGGAAGCGGATGACGTCTTCCAGTCTCTCGTGGCCAAGTTCAAGTCGAAGTCGCCCAAGGTTTGGACCAACTACGCACACTTCCTGCACGTAACAAGGAACGAGCCCGACAGGGCACGCGCCCTGTTGCCCCGAGCAACGCAGACGCTGGACGAGAGGCACACGGCACAGCTCATGGCCAGCTTCGGAGCTCTCGAGTTCAAGTCGCCCAACGGCGACGCGGAGCGTGGTCGTACAACATTCGAGACGATCCTCGCGACATGGCCGAAGCGCTTCGACTTTTGGAACCAGCTCGTTGATTTGGAGATTTCGGCTCCGGAGCCTGACGCTACTGCGATCCGAGATGTTTTCGAGAGAGGCACCAAGGCCAAGGGACTGAAGCCCAAGAAGGCGATGAAATGGTTCCAACGCTGGGCCGAATGGGAACAAAAGCTGAATCCCAAGTCGAAGGGACGGGATAAGGTGATGGCCAAGGCGCAGGAGTGGGTTGCTGCCAAGAAGGCGGCCACCGCGGCAGCAGCAGCAGCAGCCGCGGAGGAGGACGAGGACGACGAGTAAAAATATCATGTGCGATCCGGAGTATCAAAAGCATTGGGAATGAATATTGCTGCATGGGGATGGCTAGGTGATCTGACTGTGCGTCCTCTTGTTTTCAGGTCAGATCCGAGTAATTTTTATCATGTCTTAATAACAGTCAAATGTCCAGGTCATATCAGTTGTTCGTTTGGACTCTCGTTGGAATGCCCAAGCAGCCATGACCATCCAGTATGTGCAACCAGATGAAGACTAGCGTCATGGGTTGGGGGAGCAATGATGTGACAATACTGCGTTTGGGTAGACACACGTAGGGCTGCGAGTGTCAGCGAGTGTCCGAGATCGACACTGGGATCCTGATTGATATCCAAGATATGGATGCTCGATTTGCCCCCATCTGCCGGTGGCTGCAGGCTCAGGGAACCCCGCTGCTCGAGTCCCGATTCTTTGAGGCCATCTCGGTCTTGGAAGTCGACCTCATCACTCAGCAACCGGCGTCGGTATCTCTCTCACTCTCTCCCCTCGTCCTGACCAACCTCGACGCCTCTCAAAAGTCGCGCATTTTCACGTCATCGGGCACCAACTCAGTCACGAATGAGCAGGTTGCGAGTAGGTTTACTGTACGTGCCCGCAGCTGGTCCAATATTCGCTCCAGCTCACTGCTCTCACGGCATACGCGATGCAGTACAACAACTGCCGCTGTCGGTATTGAGATGAATGCCCTGCTGTCACCATAGAGAGAGCATGGCAATGACGGGTGAAAGAGCCAAAGGTGAGTGTCCCAACGGATTGATGCGCCACGGCTGAAAATAGATCACACCCAAACTGGTCACACTCTGATGCTTTTCTCTCCGGGAATGATGGGTGTCTTCTATTGGTTGGGCTACATACCCTGCCTGTCTTGGTGCGTCGTATTTTCGGTTCAGTCCAGTCCAATTCTATTCCATTCTTCATTCCATTCTCACCTTCTTTTACCTTTTGACGAACCTCAGCAGCCAACACATCGTCTTCTCACAACCGGCCAATCCCTGCTATGCAGCTGCGCATGATGGTCCAGTTTCTACATCTCACCGTCACTGCAATCCTTCGGAGGTCTCTCTGAACGATCAAATCAAAGCTGCTCGTGATCGACAACGACAACGAAACCATCCCGACACCGACACCGGTCGGCTGAGAAACCATGATCGTCAAAACAGGCTATTTGCGCGACCGTGACACACGTACGGCGGTACCTGCGTCCTCTGGACTGAGGCTCGTCCCATGATTTTCACTTATCGCAGACGACCCAATGCAGCACCAACACTGACACGACGCTGTGATTCGGGGCTGAACAGCGCAGCGCACATCAGTCCACTCGTGGCGCGGGTGGCACCAAGCACCGCACACTGCGTCAAGACGACTGTGGTTTGTGTTATTGTTGCTTTTTTCTGCTTCTGCTGCCCGTTCTCGCACCTGTCTCTGCCCTACGACAATCCCTGTCCGGTCTTGGACAGAAAACATCGGACACGTGCGATGAGTGAGCACAGAACGATGAGCACACGCGCATACGCTCGTATATGTACGGTGAACTGACCTTTTCATCCGAGCGGTGAACCTTTTCTCTCTCTTTCTCTTTCTCTCTTCCCCCGGTAAAGAGGTGAGCCGCGTCCGTGATCCGCTAGCAACGTTCGGATTATGAAGTATGCTCGCTCTCGCTTGCCAATGAGACGAGGATAAATGGTCAGAATAAGAAATGCGTCGCGGTGAGGGGAGCACGCTCAACCTGCCAGCGCATCTCGAGGCGTTCGATAGCGTCCGGACAGACACACCGACCGACAGGATGACAAGACCGACCTTGACTGGACGTGGTCGTGGTTCGTCTTGGCCCAATGAACTTACCAGCGCTTGTCATTTCCCCAATAACTACGGGACGGAAGAAAGCACCAGCTATGAGAATATCCAGGCAACAGTCTCCTCTTTGCGCCAATGGTCGACGGTCCCATAGTCTGACGGCTTACCTACCGCAACCCTAATCCTCTCCTGGGCTGGCGGAGTTTGCGCCTCAATTTCTGAATCCTTCTCCTATTCTCTGTGCGTTCTGCGTGGTTTCTCAGCAAGACACACACTTTGTGCTACTTGACTTACACATACGTACACACACGTACACACACAAGGAAACGTGGACCCAAGAAACAGAAACCACTGTTACCCGTCCCTCCCACCCCTTTCGTTGCTTTTTGTGCTCGCCGGACCCTTGTGGCGCCGAAGACGCAGGAGAAGCTTAAACGCTTCCTCCGTCGTCCTGAATTCGACCTGCGGACTAGGAAACTAAACCTCGTTGGACCTTCGTCTCCCCCGCGCCGTCCATCTTGGCAAAGATGCCAAGTAGCGTGCGATACGAGCACCACCGCCGGTGGACACGAGGACTAGAAGAAAGAAAAAGGAACCACGGACGACACACCGTCGAGCTACACAGAAGCCAACATCCATCTTACCTAACGGTGAGGGGGCGAGAAGGCCACACACTTGGCTACCGTGCTGCTACTACTGCAGCAGCATGCATGTGAGGCTATTGTTAGACCCCTGGCTTAGCGCGCATTTTGCAGCTCTGCACTGCGTCGGTGCAACGGTGTTCGCTTCTATCCGTATCTTTTCTGTCGGGGGGGGGGGGGGGGGGGGGGGGGGGGGGCTTTTTNNGGGGGGGGGGGGGGGGAGGGGGGGTGCTTCTTCTCGCATGTTGTTCATGCATGTCTCGACCGTCTGGGGTGCTTTCGTTGGCTTCTTACGAGCTCCTCTTTGACGAATAACGGCCGAAGGATTGCTGCTGATGCCGGTGAGGCGCGGGCGATGGCGTCCGGGGTGAGGCCATGTCTACCGCTGCGCTAGGTGATATGCTTCCTGCTCCTCGGAGGGTGGCAGTTCACCTAACTCTGGGGCGTTGTAGGACCACAGTTGGGTTTGACATGTTTCTTTCTGGTTTGTTGGTATTTCTCACACACCCTTCGGAGCTCGTCGAGTAAGCATTCGAGAAGGGCTGCCGGGTCCGCCTGGCAACTCGTTCGAATACCGAACGGCTCCACGCTTCGTGTCGGGAGATCTGACTAGGCCGCGGTCCTGGTGTCTGCTTAGGCTCAGGAACGAGGTGGGCTAAGCAGCTCGTCCCGAAAGGAGTCATGCATGATGGCCTTGGAGCTTGGGTTGGTGGGGGAGTGGATGTCCGTGAGTTGACGTTCTTGCATATGTGCTACCTGAAGCCGAATATCAGTTTGTGATGGACGGTCGACGACCTGGCTCATGGGAGGATATAAGCCATCGCAATCTCCTCTTCTCGGTCACGATAACCCTCCTCTTCACTCTCAACCTCTTCATCCTCCTCATCTCTACCTCCCCCTTCTTCTCTAAAAAGACCATTGCGTCATTTTCACTCACTGCTTCCTATCTCTCATATAGTCTACACTCTCGCTAACAACGAAGCGTTCCCCTTCCGCGAAAATGCACTTCAAGTCCGTCGTCACGACACTGGCCCTGGCCTCGGCCGTGCCAGGCACCCTCGGCTACCCGGGCATGGACACCAAAATCTCCGAAATCAAAGTCAAGGCCCGCACCTCCAACCGCGGCGACTCCACAGAGCTGCTCGGCGACCTCGTCTACCTCAAGGACCGCCAGCTCTCCAATGTCGGCAAGGACGTCAAGAAGCTACTCCAGGGCAAGGGAAACCCCGAGTCGGACGAGCGGTACAGCAAGGTGCCGGACCTCACCAGCGACAAGTGCAAAAAGGACACGTGCTGCGTGTGGCGCTACATCGCCGACGACATGTACCAGTTCATGGCCGGCAGCTCCGGCCGCTGCACAAAGTACGCCCGCGCCGCCGTGCGCCTCGGCTTCCACGACGCGGGCACCTGGTCCAAGGCGACGGCGTCCCAGGGCGGCGGCGCCGACGGCAGCATCCTCCTCGCCGGCGAGGTCGGCCGCTCCGAGAACCGCGGCCTGCAGGAGATCGCCGACAAGTTCACCGAGCTGTACGCCAAGTACAAGGACATGGGCTGGGACGTGGGCATGGGCGACTTCATCCAGATGGGCGCCAACGTCGCCACCGTCGTGTGCCCCCTCGGCCCGCGCATCAAGACGTACGTCGGCCGCAGGGACAGCTCGACGCCCGCGCCGGCCGGCCTGCTGCCCAGCCCGTTCCAGCCGGCCGACCAGCTCATCCAGCTGTTCCGCGACAAGACCATCGGCCCGCACGGCCTGGTGGCCCTCCTCGGCGCGCACACGACGAGCCAGCAGAACTTTGTCGACGAGTCCCGCGCCGGCGACCCGCAGGACAGCACGCCCGGCGTCTGGGACGTTCTGTACTACAAGGAGACGCTGAGCAACCGCTCCCCGCCGCGCGTCTTCAAGTTCCCCAGCGACGTTGCCATTGCCCAGCACCCCGAGACGAGGAAGGAGTTCAAGGACTTTGCGGGAATCGGTGGCCAGAACCACTGGAACGAGGTGAGAATTCCTCTTGTTCGAGAGATACGGGTTGAAGAGTGCTTTGGTGACTGACACGGACCGAATAGGACTACGCCAGAGAATACATCCGCCTTTCCCTCCTCGGTGTCGACAACATCAACCAGCTCACCGAGTGCACCAAGGTGCTGCCGCCCATGGTCAAGGGATTCCGTATCCGCGACCAGTTCAAGGTCGACAAGTGGCTCAACAGCATCGGCAACAAGGGCGCAGCCAAGAAGGTCGCCTTGGACATTGAGAACGGCGACCCCGTCACCGTCGACGTCCCCCCAGTCAACCCGCGCAACTAGACCGTCTTCTTGAGTGTAGAGATTTTCTTGTAAATACTTTGGGGGTGATGAGAGGGTAATCTGACGGGATACGGCATATAATGACTGGAGTTTGGCAGCATTTGGCTTTTTTTAATAGTGTACATTATCACATCAACGACGTATAGGACGACGGTAATTAATGTATAATGGAAGGGAGCTAATAATTGGACGTCTACTCTGATACCTTCCTCTGATTATTTTTAATCAGTGAGCAATTCATGGATAGCAGTAAGTTCGTCGGCCATCGGTCGAAACCCTACCCATAGCTTGCTTGAGCTTGGATTATCTGTCAGCGATTCCGCCAATGAAGAAGATGAGTACGTGATATCGGTGATATTGCGAGACCCTAACGCGTCAACCAGGACCAAATCCTTACTCCCGTTTTTCAACAGACCCCGGAGCAACAGCCGTCACCTCGCGAATCAGCCTCATGTACCAGCTCGCGCCCAGGGCCGTGAAAACGTGCCACCACCCGTGAAACTCCAACACCCACGCAAAGGGCAGCCCCGCCGCTCTCCGGGCCGCCCTCAGCTCGGCGCAGTACTCGAGGTCGATGTGCCACAGCGTGAAGCCCAGAATCAGCACCGCCACGGCCTTCCAAAACGTCCGCATGCACCGCCTCTGCTGCTCCTTGGCGTAACTCCCCGTTCCGTACAGGAGGTACAGCGTCCGCGGCCAGACGAGGGTGAGCAGGCCGGTGAAGGTCATGACGTGGATGAAAATGTCGCCGGAGCGGACGTAGACGGCGGCCATGGTGGCGATGCCGGCCCAGAGGAGGGCGGTGATGGACTTGCGGACGAGGGGCGTCTGGCGGTGGACGTAGAGCGGCTGGACGAGGGCGCCGGCGAGGATGAGCATGGACAGGTCGTCGAGGAGCTGCGTTTCCTGGTGCATGGTGCCGTGGAAAATGCCGGAGAAGACGCCGACGAAGAGGAGGCCTATCGACTGGATGTCGAGCGTCTTGTACCAGGGGACCGCGGCGTGGGGGTTGGCGCGGGGGTACTTGAAGGCGAAGTAGACTGTTGCCATTTGTCAGCATGGCAGGCCATCGTGACATGTGCTTGGGGGTCGCTCACTGTAGGCGGCATTGGAGAGGCAGTTGATGAACTCGGCAATGTATCTGCTAAAGAGATAGTCCTCCTCGCAGAAGCTGGTGAGTGTTTGTGAATTAGCTTCAGAGCTGGGTGGCGGAACATGGGTGTCGCGTACTTGGCCTTGCTCGTCGGGTATCCCCAGATACCGTCGCCAGCGGTGGCGTCGTTGACGAAGCGGAGTGTCTGATGCTTGTGACTCATTGTGCCGTTTCCCTTGTTTCCTAACGAGTGCCCTGCGAGGTGGGTGCAGGTGAGAGTGAGCGTCGTTGTTGGTGATGGAGGCGCGTTGGGTGACGCGACGAAAAGAAAGCCGCAAACGTCGATCGCGAAGCGGGACCTGGACCTGGACCAATCGGGTGTAGTTGACCCGATGCAGTGAAGTTGAGAGACCAGGGGTGCGAAATCCACGGTTGGGAAGCGAGTGACTGGATGTGGTGATGGTGGGCGCGGTGGCAGAAGTCCATCCAACTTCAGGGTTTAAAGAATAGAAATGCATGCGATTGATGAATGGCAGAAGAGCAGTGAAAAGGAAACGGTCCACCGCCTAGGCGGTCGGGAATGGCGCGGCTACATCTTGCCGAGGTGTGGATCTATATCGTTACTGTGGATCCGGACGCACCTCCGCGGGGACCGGAGCGGGGCCGGTCGTTCCGCTCCGGTGGCTGGGTCCACTACCTCTGGAAACGAGCCGAGGTTTGTGGGCTAGCGGGCGGAGGTCGGACGTTGCACATTGCCGTCTCCGGGTCCAGTAGTAAGTAAGACCTATGGATCACCTGATATCTTGCCGAGTCCGTCATGTTTTGAGACCAATCTGCCTAGGAGTTCCCGTCCAGCATGTCCCAGCTCATCAAGTCCCTTCCTGACTCTCAATCTCATTCACAACCCATCAATCTCCTCTCGTTTCACAGACGTCCGAAATCTTTAGAATCCGCACTTTCTCCCAATCCAGAAACTTTTTATTGTCCTTCTCCAGTCTTTCACGAGCCTCGCCTGTATTCGCCTCCCTGAAGAATGCCTGCGCCGCAGCCTCGTCCTTGAACGCGAGCTCCACGATCGCGTCGGCATCCTCGTGCTCCTTGCTCCCGACCAACACAACCGCCTTGTCGTCCTCGGCCGACCGCTCAATGTAGCGGCGCGAGTGCAGCCGAGGGAACAGCGAGCCGGTGAGTTCCCGCGTGAGGGGCACGTGGACGTTTTCGTAGTGGTCCTTGAACTCGGCGTGCGTGGTGCCGGGCTTGCGGTGGAGGTAAATGAGCATGCGGTACGACATGATGAAGTGTTTTTTGTATGTGTGTGTGAGCCTGGTGCAGCGATTGGAGAGTGATACTCGGATGTTGCCTTTGTTGTGTAGTTGAAGTTGCGCTGGGCAGCATTTTGTCTGTAGACAGATGTGCGGGTGATTAAGGTATCAGTATCGACTCGGGAAGTTTAAATCGCTGCGATGTCACCCGGCTAACAAAGACAAGCAGCGGTTTTCGGACCGGATTCCGGCGAAGGGACCGACCCACTTGGAACCACATCGTGATACGTTGATAGTAGCTGTTGCAGCAATTGTTTACCGAGCAGACGATGTTCATACTCAATTTTGCTTGCCCTACGGGTTCGCCTTCGCCTTAGCATGACATTCCCGATGCGGACCGTATCGGCAGAAATAAGTTAAACCCGGATACAATCGTCTGCGAAGATCACATGCGGAAGAAGTGTGGTTTAAACGCAATACATATAGCGAATATATTTAGTCCATTGACAGCAGTGTCCGTGAAGTTGATGGCGATGTTCGAACAGTCTCGGTTACCGGTTAAGGTTTTACGAAGCATCAAGGCGTCGAATCTCTTGCGCCATCATCCCCACAACCTGGATGTCTACGCTACTGGTATTAAAGAGGCGAAGTTCTGGCCAGCGAGTTCCAACTTCTCGTAGGCAAGACACCGTTCCTCTGTTCTTGTTCTGCTTCCTGAGTTCCCGCCTACGACTTCCTCTTCCTCCGACGACATATACAATGGACTCGACCGTCCTGGCGCCATCGCCCATACCCTATAGAAACGACGTCGACTTATCGCGGAAAAACGTGGTATATGCAGGCTACTATCCATCAGCAAAGTGCGATCGACACGATGCGGCCGACGCGTTGGGAAAGGATTTGACGCAACGTCTTCCTCTAGAGATATGGCTCGACATTACAGACCACCTCGACCCCGATGATCTCTACTTCCTGAGACAAACCTCTCGACTATTCATTTGGCTCTTTTCTCATCAATCTTTCGCTCGGTTCCGTCACTTTGACTTGATCCCAGAGCCAAAGCGTCCCAGCCAGGTCCCCAAGCTACGAGAATGGCTATCTGCCATCAGAACTTCAATATTCCAGCGGTTGGGCTTGCTGCAATCATCACAGCAAAGCAAGCCGGCAGCTTCGTCTGCGTCAAAAGACGTCGAAGGAGACAAATTTCCACGGAAATGGGCAAGAATGGACGAGTTCAAACTCGACGAGCTTAGCCTCGAGCAGCGAGATAAAGTGCAGTCTCGTCTGGTGGAATACAGCCTCTGTCAAAGCTGCAAGAGTTCGAAGCCCACGCCCAACAACGCGCCGTCTGAAAAGAACATACTGTACTGCTACGGTTGCAAACGGACACATACGATGTCGACGTGGTTCTCCGACGGGCAGCTGGCCGATGAACCAAAGTGTATTGCCTGGGAGGGGAAGCTCAGACTGTGTCCGCATCGATACATCTCCTTGGCAGATGAGATGGTCTGGCGAGACGGGCGCCCTACGAAATCCCAAAGAGGAAAATGCGGCGAGTGCGTTTCGTTGATGAAAGATGTCTGGAAAGTGGCTCCCACACTCTCGCACCATCATCAAGACCTCAATTTTCAGCACGACTGGTCATTGACGGTATACACCATCCCCCCCGGCAGTATCTTGACGAAGGAAAACCTGATATCCGGTCTGCGCCGGCTGGCACCCCTCAACGACATACTGTGCCCCCACGCCTCCTTCGAAGACGCTTCACTCATGGGGCCGTTCGAATGGGGCCGCTGCGCTTGTTTCCAAGACCCATTGAACCCGGCGGGCTCATGCCACTCCCGCAAGGACAGGCGGCAAGGTTTCCTACAACCATGCTGCTGCTGCGCGTGCCAGAACCGTTCCAACCCCGCGAGTTTCGGCAAGTTCACGAACCCTCCGTCGGTGCTTCACGGGTTCACGTGCAAAAGGTGTCCGGCCGAGTACACGTGGGTGCTGCAAGGCCGAAAGGTCATGTTGTCAATGCATCGAGAGTTCCGTTACTTTGCCGTTTCCCGAAAATGCTGGGGCAGGCTGACGGGTCAACCTGATATGCACTCGGGGAATCTTCCCGGCTGGCTGTCCAGCCTGGACCCGCAAACATTCGTCGGCAACAACGCCACGCGAAGGTACGCCTCGTGCAACAAGGAGACTTGCTTGAGCCCGCATCATACCTTGTCGACCTCGCTCGAGTTTGAGTGGCTGGCTCCGACCGTCGTGGACGAGAAGCGGCATATGGCTTGGACCAGACAAGGCTGGAAATATGGCCGTCTGAGAGGTGTAAGTGTTTGGCCAGTGTCATGAGCCGAAGCGGGTAGGACGCTAAGTCAGCACTATATAAGATATAAGAGGGCGATCCGCGCGCACAATACGAGTTTAGAGGCTATATTTCAGTCTTGTCACCACCATATATGGATGGCCCTTCACTCTATTGACCCCCTATCGCCGTTACAACCAGATTGGTGATTACGACTTGGCCAAAGGGGGTCGGGTGCATCATCTGTAGTATTGTGTGGCAGTTGACATGGACTAAGAACGGGTAGAGATTGGAAATGGCCCTGACAACAAATGACTTATTACTAGAGGGTCAAACCCAAGATGTCAGAAGCCGACCATGGTCGTAAATTATAAATTCTCTACACTCTTCTAGTGAAAAACCCCCTTAAAAGACACCTTTCGTAATAATTAATCATGTACCATGGCCCATAGATGTGTATTGCCACCTCGCTGCGGCCCAAGTCAGGAGCAACGTGCTCTTTGGGTTGACGTCATGGTTAGGAGAGAAGAAAAAGAGGAACAGAAAGTCGACCTCGGCGGCCCGTCTTTGGCATGCCGGTGTGTTTCGTGAGCTTTGTGGAAGAGGCGGATAAGAAGAAGTGGAAGAAGTGGAAGAAGTGGAAGAAGTGGAAGAAGTGGAAGAAGTGGACGAAGTGGAAGAGTGGAAGAGTGGAAGAGTGGAAGAAGTGGAAGAAGTGGAAGAAGTGGAAGAAGAGGGAAGAAGAGGGAAGAAGAAGAAGAAGAAGAAGGTAGCTTCAGTAGTCTTTGCCTTGCTTATCCCTGCAGCTCGAGTCTTCGCCCTTAGCGCCGTGCTTCTTGCACCGCTTGCGATAGTTGCAGTTGTTCAGGGCGTTGTAGGTAAAGATATAGTTCTCATAATAGTTGCACTCCTTGAAGGTGAGGCCATGCTCGGTCCTGTCTTGGATCTTGCCCTTGTAACAGGAATCTTTGGTCGCCTTGTCGTCGGGCATGCCATTGGCGTCCAGGCAATGGCATTTCTTGTATAAGTTGCAGGCCTGGACGGTGCCCGTCAGGGACAGGGCCGCAGTGAGGACGGTTGCGAACTTCATGTTGTTTGTTCTGTTTCTTGTGAAGCCGTGGAGATTTCCCTGTCGTAAAGCAGTTAGAAATCGCGGTCGTAAGGAAGTCTCCCCTGGGGGAGGCTGTCCGGCAGACTTTGACCTACTTTGATGAGCAGATTTGTAGAAATTGAGGAGGAACGGTGTCTTGTAAGGAAGTGATGAGTAGATCTCGCGCAGGGGAGGCCTTTTCTTATGTTATTTTATGGTCGTTGTCGGCCGAGGCGTGTGTGTTTTGCGGAGCCATGAAGTGTACAAATTTTTGTATTTGCTGAGCAACTTGGATTCATACTTCAAGATCGCCATGACCTCGTCACGCAGTGGAGTCAACTCGGAGTCTGGCCCGGTCAACACAGCTGTTGAAGGGGACAAGCACATCAATCAAAGTTCTACTGTACTTAGTTGGCACGGGAGCTCGCATTTCGATACAACAAGTAGTATCCTAGATCAGCTCCTTCCTCAGAGGCCGTAGCTCACAGGATCAGATCAGGCAAGATTATATTATGTTGTTGTTGCTGTCTTGGGGAGCTCGCCCGAGTCAGTGGTTGGTTGTCCTCCGCGATGATCTGCGTTGAGCCGGGTCAGAGCTGTTGTCAAAGTGATCCAGTCGGCAGTGCCTCGCCGCGGACGAGACCGACGTTGCACGTTTGGGTAGACTTCGGCGAAGCCGCTTCAGCGACGGGGCCGCCGACTCGAACGACAGTCATATCTATTTGGATTTGCGTCGCATTCCGATCGTCTTTAGAAAAATAGCTCATTGTGCGCAAAGCTGACGGACTTGCTGAGTGGATCGTTCATATTTGTAAGATAGTGGTGTTACATCAGAAGAAGAAGAAGAAAAGCAGCAATATAGATTAACATCTTGGTGAGATAGGGATATTGCTTCCACACAACGTCCAGCTTTCAAGGAAAGTTTTTATGGAAGGTCTCTTCAGGCAGAGAGTCGTATCGTACTCGGTAGTACTGCCGACTCCTCATTTAGTCTGGCAGGCAGTAAGCGTAAGTGCTCGACTGGGAACCCTTGGACTAGCATGAAGGTTAAGCATTTGTTTACACGGGGTACCATGTAGAGCAGATTGGCGAGCCACTCGGCATCGATAGAAATAATATGTATGGGGTAACTCGGAAAAACAAAACAAATGCTATTACCCGACTGTGAACAGATGACTTATCACTGTTGTCAACAGAGAGGAAGTGTCACGCAAATGCTACATACCAGATCCAGATGTTGCGGAGAAACACTCGCTCTGAGAAGAGAAAAGCAACACGAGAACCTAGTAGCACACAGACCTCCAAAGCAATTTGATTTTGATCGCTCACGCCGGCATCCACCAAACCTGGGCATCTTCGGCGGGCGTGCCCTAAGCCGGATAACAAAGGGCGACGTTTTGTCAGACACAAGCGGAGGTGATTGTCGGGTCTGTCATGTTGTTTTGTCCAACTGTTTACACGGATCCATTCAATAGCAAGGATCTGCATGGAATTCTGGGTCAAGTCCGAAAATTCGGAATAGTGAGAAGAAAAAGCTTAAGTGAGCTTTAAGCTTTTATGTACCACTTTTTAGAGAACGTCTGATCGTGGCCTCTCTGCGTTGCTGATGAGGGACAGATTCGGCATTTGCTTGAAGCCAGTCCAGCTCTGGCCACGGCCCACACGATGCAACAGCAGCCCCATCCTTCGTGTTGCCTCCTCGAGGATACAAATTTAATTACGTATCTCGCCCAGGGCGGGCGTGTTTACTGCACCGGACTCACCTTGACTGACACCCCATGGAGAGAAGAGAGGGACGAAAAGATGAGTGTTTAAGAAAATCTGCTTCATCGTTGGGCTGAGTTGAGAGTCTGAATACTGTTTTGAACCAGATACTGAGATTCCCTTGTCTCTTCCAGAATTGGGCGTCTGCTTTTCTTGAGATCTTTCCTTTGCATTCGTTCTATATCGTACCCGTGGATGCCATCAACCTTATCAAACGCCCCAAGTGTTACGATAATGAACGCGAATGGTGATGGAAATGTGCAAGCCAAAGAGTCAATGTTCTCTGCTTTGGCCATCTTCAACACGGTGCCATGAGAGACACAACACTCCTGCTCATCGTTCGACAGTCGGACCAAGGTGTTCACGCCATGATTCGATTACGCGAAACATCAGCCTCCGCAACTCCCTGAGAGTCAAAATCCACCCCCATTTCCACAACTCGTGATGCCACGTCCAGAGGGAGACGGAAGAAACCACCATCGTCATCGTCCACTCACAACTTCTTCTCCAACACCTCAAACCACAAATCATCCCGCAGCGCAGGCCCCTCCACCAACCCTTCATACGGAAACTCCCGCCGCTCCCCCGTCTTCGCGTACCCCCGCCTCTCATACCACGCAATCAGCTCCCTCCTCGTCCAGATCACGCACATCTCCACCGCGCCCACGCCCCACGCCGCCCTCGCGAACCCCTCGGCGTGCGCCAGCACCCGCCGTCCCACCCCGCCCGCCTGACGGTCCGGGTCGACGGCGAAGAGCCCGAAATACGCAACCTGCCCGTCCCCGCGACGCAGCAGTTCGCAGCACGCCAGCGGCCGCTCCTCGGCCTTTTCGTCCAGCTGCAGCAAAGTCGCCCCGGTGTCGGCGTCGGTGTCAGACGACGTCTCGAACACGACGAGCACGACGCCGTGCGGTTCCGTGATTTTGGCGAGCAGTCCGGCCTCGTCGATGCGCTGGTCGTCGAGGAGGTCCGCTTCCGTCGTCCACCCCTTGCGCGAGGCCTCGCCGCGGTAGGCGGAGCGGATGAGGGGGAGGAGGAGGGGGATGTCGGCCGGTGCGGCGGTGCGGAAGGAGAGTTGGGTTGACATTTGTGCTTGTTGTAGGGAAGATCCAGCCTTCGAATGGTGAGTTTCTTAGTATGAGGTTGTCCAGGTGTGTCGACGTTGGAGATGTCTAGACGTTGGAACGAGTTGCTGAAATAAAGGAGTTGGTTGCGAAACAAACTGAAAAAAAAAAAAACGTCGTTGCTTCGTCTGATTCGACTAGTTCCGATTCCGGGGCAAGTTCCGAAAGTGTAACTGGATACGGTCGTCAGGTTGAGAGTCCGAGTTGCTGACGGGAAAACAACATCTCTTTGCAACTCGTTCGTTCTAAAAACCTCGGTAGTGTAAATCTCACGATAATCCAGAGCCTTCACAATCATCAAACCACCCCTCTCATTAAATAACCACCCGTAACATCTTGACATCACCCCAGAATCCACAGCACGTTTATCCCCATCCAATCTCTTCCCCCCCCACAGCGCCGTCCCAACATCCCGGGTTCCGATCGCGTTAACAGTCCAGGCTCCAAGATTCACACAGTCTCTTGCAAAAATACCACGAAATGCTAATTTTTAAGCTTTCCAAAAACTCATGATAGACACAGGCTAGCCCGTGTAAGTATAGCCACAAACGTCAATGACGTGTGTGGAACCCCGAGTCACCAGAGGGCGCGACAATGTCATATTTGTTCTACAATATTGACATGTTTCCGTGTGTTCGAAAGGTACCATGTCTGAAGTCTCCTCTAAGCAGGTCAACCAAGGGCGTGAAATCACAAGCACAAGGATCATCTTTGCAGCCTGGTTGCAGGCACGTTGACACATGATCAAGATCCGACTGGACCATCATACTGATAAGCAAGAAAACAGAAAATATTCGCAATGTCTGTTACATCAGGGGTATCTTTGCAAGGACGCGCAGAAACGCAGTCGCAAATGCCGTGCCGTGCCGTGCCATGCCATGCCATGCCATGCTGTGCTGTGCCATGCTGTGCTATGCAACGCACGCCATCAACCGACCAAAGCAATCTACTTCTTCGCCTTGGGCGACATCACCTTGACACCCTGCGCGCTGTCCCACACGCTCGCGCTCACCCTCTGGGGAATCTTGCGGCCCCTCAACCGCTGGTCAATCAGCCACATGCCCACCACAAACTCTTGCTTGTTGAGCAGCCCCCTCCGCCGGCGGTCGACAACGTCCCACACGTCCGCCAGCTCCTCCTGCGGCAGCCGTGACCGCCGCCAAATCTCTCGCGCCACGACGTTGATGACGCAGTCGGCGGCGTCGGGTGGCGGCCGAGACCCTTGCTGCAGGGCTTGTGGCGCAAAGGGAGTGAGCAGGACGCCGCGGTTGCTCGCCCACACCGCCTCGTAGCGACGGCGCTCCCGAGTGGTAATCTCGTCGCGCCAGCGCTTGCGGGCGCCTTCTGCGTGGGAGTGTTTTTTGCTCGCGCGATGGTGCCTCTTCTTTCGGATTTCGTCCTCGTCGTCGGATTTCGACGGCGGGTGACGGAGCGTTTGACGGAACCGTGGTGATTTCGTTCGGTTGGGGAGCGGAGGCGGAGAGAAGGTCGAGTTGCCGGTGTTGGAAGGGGTGAGGCGAGCCGCAGCGAGAGACCCAGCCATGATTGCACTCGAAAGCGAGTTCAGGGGTAGGCTTGTCGTCGACGACATGGGTGTACGTCGCGGGGTGGTGCGAGTCGGTGATCCGTTCGCGAGTCGACCTGGCGTGCTCATCGCGGATGGGCTTCGGCGAGGTGGAGCGTCTACCGGCGCCGGCTCCGGTACCGCAGTCTGACCAGACGACGCCGAGACGAAACTATCATTCGACGAACTGGTGTCCGCAGTCGACGGACGAGGTGCTGACGCGGGCCTGGGGAAGAAGCCTTCCTGAAGCTCGCCATGGCCCTGGCTGTAAACCGTTGCTGTGCCTTTCGGCTTGACTAGTGGCGGAGGAGCCAGTCCTTTGGTCTCGGCAGACCCACGAGGTTGAGGGGGCGTTGGCGGCCGCATCTTCGCCCGGACCGCCGGACGCCCAGTTTTAGGAGAAGCGATTCCGGTCGAGCTGCTCATGACGACTGGAGGGCTCGAAGGGGCCTGTGAATTCTTAGGTCGTGATCTCCTCGGCTCCGGCGCAGCTGGTGGTGCTTTTGGCTGGACAATCTTCTGCGTGATGGGAACGCGGGTTGAGGATGAAACAGGAAGGGATTCTGGTGCCTCTGTCGGTGCCTGCTTGGTCCTGCTCTGAAGCTTTCTAGTCTGTTCTGGATCGGCTGGCCTTTGTACCACATTCTTGGGCGACACCGGCGGCTTCACGGGTTTCGAAGCGGGCTGCTTCTCCTGCACGCTTGGTGTTTCTCTAGGGATCACTGGCGTAGGCGTGATGGGCCTCGGCTTCGACGACTTGCCAGTCTTTGCCTGTGGGATGACATGCTCTGCGACCTCCTTCTGTGCAGCGTCAGGCGCCACCGGTCTTGGTTTAAGCTTGGGCTTGGCCTTGACGGTAGGCTTGTCGTCCTCCTTGCCCGCCATCCGCGCAGCCTTTGCCCTCGTCGGACTCATCTCCCTTTCGGGCGTCAACGATCTTTGCTTGGGTCTCTTAACCTCTCCGCCGCTCTTCTTGACCGGGTCGACGTCCTCTCCTCGCTCAAACATGCTGATTAAATGCCCCGTCCGCGGTATTGACGTCTCATCGGGGAACTCGTCATCGTCCTCCTCTTCCAAGCTACCTCTCCGTCCTCTCCTGGCGCTGTTCTGCAGCTGTTGCAGCTGGTTCAACTGGGCTGGGGTCAGCGCAGAGGGAGTCGTGTGCTGCGGCTGCGGACTCGGGGACGTGCTCCTTGACGCGGCCAGGGTAGCAGCGATGTAGCTCGGGCTTTTCGGGTCGAGTCTCGTGTGCGGTGACAGGTGGGACGGATTTGAAGGACTTGACGCAAGGTAAGGTGACAGCTTGTCTCTGACATCGGACACGCCTCCAAGGGTGGTGCTCGTGGCAACGCTTGTTCCGGTATACTGACGCTGTATGGGACTGATGCTCCTGCTGCTGTCGGCAGCAGTCGCTGCAGCGACCAGACTCGCGCCGATTGTTCGAGGTGTAGAGGCTGGCTTCGGTGGTGGTATGGGCTTCGGTTTCGTCTTGTTGAAGGCTAGATTGGCACCCTTGAGGGCAGCGGCAGCGTCGGAAGCCCCGCGCGGCCTTCCTGTCGGATGGGAGGGAGTGTTGATCATGGCGAAGTAGAGGTAGGAAGACTTGGAAAAGGGCGTATTTTGAAGGAGATGAGCGTCACCATCGAAGTCGTTGTCCGTGGTGATGGGCGTGTAAAATTAGTTGCTAGGCGATGCTTCGATCATCGTGGACAGGCGCGCCGAGATGTCGTCAGACTAGGTAGTCGTAGGAGTAGAGGAGAGGTAGAGAGAGGCTGCATTCGAGCAAACAATCGCAATTACAGTGCAGATTACTCTCTCTCTGTACCTCTACGTGGGTCCGAGTGAGGTCAACTCGAGCTCGAGTGCTCTTCTGCAGGGGGATTCGGGAATTCGATTCACAGGTTGGGATGGGATGGGATACAATGTGAATAGCTTAGGATGGAGGATGGGATGACAGTTGGAGAAACGCCCACGAAAGGATGAACAGGTGGCCCGGCCCGGTGACCTTAGCTCACCTGTCCAGGTCTGTTTATCGCCCGCTGCGCCCTTTTTAGCGGATCCTCTTGGCCTGCCAGGGCCATTAATCAGCAAGCAGCATTACAAACGAGCTCCCACAGCGCACATGTCGCCCATAAGGCTGAGACGCTTCTTCTATCGATAAGGTGCCTCCCCTATTAGAAGCTCCCTCGCCCGTCGTAGATAAGGTGATTAGGTACGAAGGTACACCAGGAATGCATGCTTGAAATAAAATGACTGCAATGCAAACTCCACGAGCACAAACCCCAGCGCGCGCCATCAAATTATCTTATGCAATGCAATGCGAATGACGCGTCTTGTATGGGGAGCTAGCTTGCGGCAGAGCTCCGAAACAATCAACGCAGAACAATGTCTAGCCAGGGGTGCAGAGCTCCAGACCAGGGGCTGCTCCAAGGAAACAGCAACCTCGGCCGAAGATCTCGACATCACCGGCGTCATAGGTAGTCACCTCTGCGATCGACATGGTCCTGACTAGGCACTTTTGGCAGAACCAAATCTCAGACAGTTTTAGAATAAAAAGCCTAGCTTGTTTTCTCTCCTGTTTCCTCTCGAGTCTGTGTGTCGAATCGGTTCTAATGTTTAGCTCCTATCCCAACCCATTCTGTCGGGTCAGGTCTTCACAATCCAGTCTACTTCACCAATGACGTCCAACTCTTCACTCGGATCCCTCGGCTTCGCCGTGGGAGCAAGACCTTGTTTTACATTACTAAAGTACGTGATGCTCGCATCATCCATTTTTACTACCTTACGAAATTGCCTACTAATCATTGCTGGCTAAACCGCAAAAAGGTGTCAGGAGAAACCCGACGCCTACAAAACAACACTCAAAACATGAATCTTCGTCGGCGGCCGACGGACAGCGAAAGCAAGACCCAGACTCCATTTCTTCCCAGTCTCCCGTGCTTGCTTGCTTGCTATCCTTCGATGAGGTATCATCGAACCCTCTCCATTTCCCAGCGGGTATGTCCAACACCAATTGGCGTAGTAGTAGCCAATAACCGCGTGTCCTGTCCGTGACGGACAGACGGCTCGAACCAGAGCCGAGATATGCACAAGAAAAGAAGAACCCTTTTGCGTCTCTCCGAATGCAAAACAGGAGCCCAGAACAATATTAACGACACTAGAAGAAGAAGAGGCGAGTTTTCGTCACACTGGCAAGACGACGTGGTGTGAGACATGATCGGCGTCCTGATTCATTGTTGGGCAGACCAAACAAACGTCGATCGTCGACTTGATGCGTTCCAGACGTGAGAGGGCGTAATCATCCGACATAATCATCAAAAGACCAAGGAGTCAACGTCGTTGATCGGTCGCGATTGTAAGCGGGCGAGGGACAGTTAGTAGCCGTCCTCGTCCGTCCACTCGCTGCCCGAGATGATGCGGTTGCCCTCGCCGTCAATGTACGCATGCCCAGCATGCACCTGCGGCGGGAATCCACGCTGCCTCTTGAGGTCGTTCGACTCTGGAGGGTAGCCTGTTTCCGGCTCGAAACGCTTGCCTCTGGCCGCCCTCACCTTGGCGTAGTACGTGTCTGTCGCGTCCTGCTCCGGTTCGCTGGCGTCGTCAAACGTCTCCCAATTTTCCGAGCCAGTCACGTTACTCGAGCCATTGGACGAGTTGGAGATCTGGCGGGGTGGCGGTGCTTGGGGATACGAGGGAGCATGTTGTTGCCGGATGGTCGAGGAGTGGTAGTCGTGCATGGAGTTCTGGGAGTGTTGTGATTGTTGCGATGCGTGCGATGCGTGCGACGCGTGTGATGCGTGAGAGACATACGACAGTGTCGAGTTGGCTCTCATCAGGCGCGGTTGCTGGTTGTCGTTATATACGTCTTCCAGTTCAACCTGGCGCACGATGCTGGAACCGAACCCTCCCGACTTGTACGAGGCAAGCGGAGTCTCGAGGTCGACGGCGTGCAGGTCTCTCATCTTTGGCGGAGGAGCACGCAGCTGGGGAGCTCCACGTATCGTGGCATACGCTTCAATCCTCGACTCGGGCCTTGGGTTGTTGCCGTTCTTCAGGTTGGACAGAGGAGCGCGGGCTGGTATCCTAGACGGGCTTCCGGGTCCTTTGGGCAGGGTGCCATAGTTGCTGTGTATGTTGCCGAGCGAGGAGACTGGTCTTGGACTGGTGGGAGGTTTGGCGTGGGCAGAGACGGGTCTTGCCTGCGATGCCACGTTCATATTGTTGGCACTGCGCTTGGTCGCGGGACCGTTGGCCACGGGTGTCTTGGCTCCGTTACGGGTAGGCGGTCTGACAGCCGAGCTGACGCTATTCGCGCGGCTGTGGCCGCCTCTGGGCTTCGTGGCCGACGCCATCTGTCCAGCGCCGGGCGTCTTCGACCGCGGGCCCGGTGCTCTTTCCTCAGTCTCGAGCACGTCCAGGTATCTGTCGCCATGGACCAGGAACGGGCGGCCGTAGTCGTCCTCGAAAAGCTCCAGAACCTGGCGCAGTTCGGCGGCGACCTTGGGCAGCTCCTTGGCAATGCGCTTGCGCATCTTTTCTTCTCTGAGGAGCTTGCCGGGATCGCGTCTCTCGCCCTTTTGACCGCGCATCATGAGACGCGAGGCGTCCTGGCTGGAGGCAGCAAGCTCGTCCCGGTCGTGGGTAAGGCTCTTGTGCTTGTCGATGAGTGCCAGTGTGGGTGCGCGCTGCTCCTTGAGCACCTCGAGTCTGGCGATTTCCCGCTCGTGGGCTTCGAGTAGGGCGTCGCTGTACACATCAGAAAAGGCGGGAGTGAACTCGAGCATCTCGTCCTCGGAGAGGTAGAGGGCATCCCACAGTTCCTGCAGCTTGTAGCGGGCATCCTCGACGAAGAGGTGCAGGTTCTGTCTCTTGAGCTCGTTCAAGCGTGCGAGCTCGTCCTCGAACTCGTTGATCTGGCGCACGCCGCAGCCTCGGTTGCTGTTCAGGAAGCTCTTTCTCTCTCCCATGTCGACCTCAAGCTTCTCCCAGAGGGCCTCGACAGCGGCGCGCAGATCCTTGAGGCGCTTCTCGCGGTTCTTCTTCTCGTCCGACAGCTTGTCGCGCTTTGCCTTGAGCCGCGCAATATCCTCCTCGTGCAAACCCAGCTGCTCTGGTGCATCCTTGTAATACTTGACGATGGCGCCGTCTGTTTGGGCTTGGGGCGTGCCTAGTTCGGCCCAGAGCTGAATGGTATGCTCGCAAAGGGCCTTAACCGTTGCGACGCGGCGGGTATACTCTTCGTAGACTCTCGTAAACTCACTGTCGAGCTTCTCCACGTAGGCGGGCGACAGGTCGAAGTTGGGGGGGAGGGACTGGTTCGGTCCCGTCGGGGGGAGTGGGATCTGGACAAAGGTAGGCTCGAGATGCGACGAGTACGATTCGAGTGCTTCGACAAGCTCTGGGTGCATGATCAGCATCACGTGCGGTATTCACTGCTCCCCGAGCAAGGTAGGCGACTTACTCTGGACCTGGGCGAAGCGCTCTTTGTGCAGCCTGGTCATTTGCACGTGCCTCTCCTTGAGGCTCTTCAAGCAGCGCGTCAAGGGGTATGTGATCTTGATCTCTTCGCTGTCGCGACGACCACTGATGGACGCCTCCATCTGGCGGATGTTGTTGATCATGCGCTCGGCTTCCTCGACCATCTCTTCCTTTTCGGTAGTGACCAGTCGGACCTGGTCGGTCAGGGCCTTCGACAGAGCCTCGAAGAGCTGTCGCGGGCATGTCAGCAGTTGAAAGGAGGGTAGCGTGCTGGGCAAGAGCGTACGTCTGCTTCGCGCGCTTCCCGATCATGACTGGGAACTCCAATCTCGTCGAACAGGCCGTGCAGCTGGCCGATGATGGTGTTGACCTGCTGGGACAGGTAGCTGGTATCCATGGCGTTCAAGTCGACAATGCGGCGAGTAGAGTAGGCGCAAAAGTAAGACAATGTCGACTCGAAAGAGCGAAGTAGCAATATGGATTAGAAAGTGTGGTGTTGGTCAAAAGAGTGGGTGCAGCGCAGAGGCTGAGTGAGGCGTTGTTTGTCTGATGCTATTCGCGGCGGGGATCCAGCGGAAGGCGTCGGGTTTTTTTTCTCGGTTGGTTTGTTTACGTTCGGGTTCTCAGGCACAGAGCGAATGGTCACCGAGAGAAATGCGGCTCGGGGTGCATCGTCCAGAAAGTGGCAAAAATAACCGAAATAATGGTGGATGGAATCAGCAGTCTCCGTGGTATCTCGAATTGCCTGGAGGAGTTCTATTGTCAGAGACTGCGATTATTCGGTGATGTCGTTTGGCGATGGGAAAGGGGAGGAGGAAAGAAGGTGAGAAGGGCAAAAGACGATGAGATGAGTGAGAGAAAGCGAGTGAGTGAGAATGAAGAAGGCGCAAGTGAATGACTGCAAGCGTGGAGAGAAAGTGGAATCGGAGGAAAGCGATGTGATGGGCCAGCATTTAGCGGGCTGTCCTGTTTAGGCTCATTTGGTGGGACCGTCGTCAGGACAACTGCAGCTCCCTCTGTAGTGTACCTAACGCTTTGCGCTGATGTGCCTACGAATCGTGTACCTTGCCGCCGTGGGTGCGCTGGAGTCGGGAAGCGACAGGGCTGCTTTGGTGGTGGGTTTCAGGAACAGCTACCCCGCCATTGGCTGCCTATCGTCCGAATCCATGCTTTAGCGCCCTGTCGCCTGTCTGTCACTACCTACGACCAGTTCAGCTCACCTCAGCCAAGCTCGGTGTGGTGTGGTTTTTCTTAGGTAAGCGAAGTCTTGACCTCGAGGTTTTGGCCGTTGGCATTCTCTATCTACCTACCTGTCCACGATGGTGTTTCTCAATGTCTTTGTTTCATTGTGATCATTCTGTCTTGTCACGTTTAGGACACCGACGCCCACTCTCATCTCTCACAACCGGAGCCTCATCCACGTCCGACAACCTGTGACCCGGCTGCGATGCAAACACTTGGGTAATCGAGCCGCCCGCAGTAGTGTGAAGCCTGAGCCCCTCTCCCTACATCAGTAGTACGGCCAACCCCCAGTAGGCATCCGCTTTGTTTACATTGGCTCATGGCCGCTTGACTGGGCCATCGGATCGTCACCCCAGCCCGGCGGCCAATGGGGAGTTTCTTGACCTGACCTTGACCTAGTTTTTACCTTGTTCTTTGCAGTCAATCCTGCTGCAAGTCATCCTCAGCCGCGGATTGCCCACGAGTAGAGGGGCTCGCATGGCATGGCATGGCATGGCATCGCACGCATTCTACACTCGTACGCATCGGATGCTCTTCTGCAGCAAGATGGGGTCTCTTCCTGCATCCCCAACCACCAACAAGACGCTCAAAATCAAGAAACCCATCTCGTCATTTCGGCTCTTTACCATCCCATGCCATTTCTCCCCTGCCCTGCCCCGTCCTCCAGTGGGCGCGTGCCTGTAAGCGGTAAGATGCAGCTTCTCGCTCACCATGGTGACGGCCGGAAACCTTGCTTCTCATGCATTGTTGTCCGAGTGTCCACTGCACACGCGTTTCTTCTTCTTCGTGGTCTTTGTTTCTTCTCCGTCAAGTCATTGTGTTGTCATTGTGATCTCGGCCGTGTATCGTTCTAGCTCCTCTCACGAGATAACCTGGCAAATACGGAGTACTACCACCATCCTTCTCTTTGCCCCACGACCCATAATACCATTCATTTGGCCCATGGTTCCATTTCCCCTCTCGAATCCCCAGACTCGATCCAGCTGGGTACTCGGCATCGTCCTTCCCAGCCTCGTCGTCGTCGGGACCCAGGTTTGATCCTCGCCCAGCCACCCAGCGAAACCCGGCACGGCTTAGGCCGAACGCTAGTCAACAGCCTAGACTCTTGGGTCGGCACATTGTTCTCTGGCTCGTCGTGGACTTTTGTTGCTCTGTCTGTGCTTCGCCCGACGTCATCGTTGCCGGGCCAGGTTGCATCGCCCTCGGTCTTCCCTGTCACGACTCACAAACAGGCTAAGCAACAACCAGTGACTTCCACGGAGCTTCGAGACGACTGTTCCATCGCCGGGATTTCATCTAGCTAGTCTCTTGTTTCTCGAGGCCAAATGTCTATTTTTATCATTTTTATCCCACCAAAACGAAGCGTAGCCCTTCAAGTAGCTACAGTCTGCCACTAAGAGCTTGACAACGTTAGTTTGTTGTGGTTAAAAAAGCTGATCACCTAATTAATGGTCATCAAGGATTCAAGAGCGCAGGACGAAATTGTAGGTCCTGTATCCGTATCCGTACAGAGATGCTTGATCGAAGAATCTACATTCCAGCTATTGCTCCACCGCGCCACGCGAAATATGTCTTGCAGTTGTTTGTTCCCCTAGACCCTGGAGCAGATCAGCAATCGAACCGAAAAAGTTTGACAAGTGAGAACGTAGTCGCACATCGCAGAAGTGCACATGCAGTTTCCATCGCGCAACGTTCATCGTCCGTCATGCCCCAACTATGCGCGCTTTGCTGCAAGTTCCTCCTTCACACATCACCGGCGCTTCCCTTTGTGAAGTTCCCTTTTCCACGTTCTCTTCGGTGGTCTTTCTCGCTGCTTCATGTCTCGCGCGACGTCGGCGTAGATATCCCGCCGTACCAAGGGCAATCACTCCCACCGCTACACCGACGCCGATTCCCGCCTTGGCGCCATCGCTGAGGCCGTTTGACGACTGACTGGAATCGTTCATTGAAACTCGACTATGGTGATTGCGCTTGTCGGATGTCCGTGTGATTGACGCAGTGGGAGTGAGATGGGGCAGCTCTCGAGGACGAGAGGATGTGACATTGAGCATGTGGCAAACTTGTCGTGAGTGAGCAAGATGCAAATGACCGTGACGTACCGTAGGTATCTGATTTGCACATCGGCATGGGAAGAATGATTTGCCTGCATCGTGAGAGCACCTTCCTAATAGAGTCAGTGTTGGCTGCTGATGTGCTGACAGCCTGACACATCCTATTCGTCTAGAGCTAGTGGAACCATGTTGGGAATGGCATCGCTTTACCCTGCGTACCTATCGGCTTACCTGATGGCGATTGAGGCATCAAACGATGTTTGTAAAAAGCAATTACCTTTCATCTCATTATAGTATGCGTGTAAGGGGTCATCCGATTGCCAAGCTGTCAAGAGTGTCATCCGAAGAACAGACAGCCACATCGAGACCGACATGAATTCCTCATTTAGAAACCACAGATTTTGTTTGGAGTCGAGAATTCGAGGACCACCGTCCATTCTCCTCCAAGGAAAAATCAGACAGAGTCGACAGGAGTTGAAGAGGAGTACTGACAAGCTCTGGACCGTCCACGGCCATCGTCGTAAGCTGCCTTGAGCGAACTACTGACGAACGTGGGGTACTTGGTTTATCCCCGAAAGCGCTTCCCTCGGTTCGAGTTTCGTAGCTTTGTGATTGGGCCGCATGTAAATCGCCCTCCTATTTAACGTTGACGATCCCTTCAACAGTGGATGACATTGGAACCCCCGGGAAAGGGGTCGCTATGAAACCAAATTGGACCGCCATTCGCCGGAACAGTGTTGATGTGCAAAGGAAACGTCCAAGTTGTTGCTCCATCAGGCGACTTTAGGAAGTTGGTTGGACTTAACCGAGTGTCATGATGACCCCAGTTGGTCCCAAACGACGTGATGATTTGCCCCCGGGCAGGCTTTGCGGTGCAACCTCCAATCTATTCGCATCGCTCTCGAGATTCAGGGATGGAAAAGTGGACGTCGCGTGTTGAGTTTGAGCGTGTTAGTCTCTTGTTTAAAATAACACGTTCTGTCCGCCAAAAGAAAATCTCCCATGTCTTCTTAGCTATCCAAGTTCTATTCGACTCTGTCATTCGCTCTTTTATTCTTCTTCTCTGTCTTTTAGTTCGTTTAAACCACATTTCATCATGCTTCCCAACATCCTGCGAGCTTGTCTCGCGACCTCGCTGCTGGTCCAGCCCCTGAACGCAGGCCTCATCCCAGTTCGACGACAGTCTCAGTCCACCACCTTCAAGTCCACCGGCAACCCCATCCTGGCCGACGGCTCCGTGTACTCGGCCGACCCGGCGCCGTTCGTCGTCAACGACACGCTGTACATCCTCTCCGGGCGTGACGGGGCCGGCCCGATCGAGAACGGCTTCGTCATGAACGAGTGGCAGATCTTCGAGGCCAAGAACCCGGACCCGGCCGGCGCCGACTGGACCCTCCACCGCGACGTCGCCCAGCCCGAGTCCATCTTCTCGTGGGCCAGCGCCGGCACCGCCTACGCCAGCCAGATCGTCCAGGGCCCCGACGGCAAGTTCTACCTCTACGCCCCGGTGACCCAGAAGAGCACCTCCGCAAAGGACCCCTTCGCCATCGGCGTCGCCGTCTCAGACAGCCCCCTCGGCCCCTTCAAGGACGCCCACCCCTCCGGTCCCATCATCTCCCAGACCGTCCCGGCCCCCGGCAACGACATCCAGAACATCGACCCCACCGTCCTCGTCGACGACGGCAAGGTCTACATCTACTTCGGCACCTTTGGCACCCTCAAGGGCTACGAACTCGGCACCGACATGGTCACCGTCAAGGGCGACGTCGTCGACGTGCCCAACCTCACCGGCTTCTTCGAGGCCCCCTGGCTCATGAAGCGCAAAGACACGTACTACATGCTCTACGCCGCCAACAACGCCGGCGCCGACTCCCCCTGCACCCCGACGAGCTTCCACGCCTGCCTCGCCTACGGCACCGCCGAGAACCCCCTCGGCCCGTGGACCTCCCGCGGCGTCTTCCTCGACATCGTCTCCTCCACCACCTCCCACCCGGGCGCCTACGAGCTCTCGGACGGCACCTGGGGTCTCGTCTACCACACCCGCGACGCCGACGGCGGCACCCACTTCCGCCGCAGCGTCGCCATCGACACCCTCACCTGGGACGACGCGGCGAACCCCCCCGCCATCAACAAGGTCGCGCAGACCAAGCGCGCCGCCCCCGCCGCGTCCGAGGAACCCACGCGCAACGTCGCGCCCGAGGCCGTGGCCTCGTCCGCCGACGAGGTGCCCGTCCAGTACTGGATCAAGGCCGTCAACGACGGCCGCGTCGAGGAGGAGCCGCTGCCGCCCGACTACTGGTCCTCGTTCAACGACAAGCAGTCCCCGCAGACGAGCACCCTCACCCTCACCTGGAACGCGACGCAGGAGCTCAACGGCGCGGCGGTCGCCTTCTTCGCCGACCAGCCCGCCGGTTCGGATGTCGGTGTCGCGCCGCCCGCGGGGTGGAAGTTGGAGTACAAGGTGGCTGCCGACTCGTGGAAGGCCGTCGCGGTTTCTGGCGAGTACCCCGTCGAGGTGACGGATGAGCCGGCCGAGGTCAAGTTCGCGAAGGTCTCGACGACGGCGCTGAGGGCCGTGTTGACCGCCTCGAGCGGCGGGGGTGGGTTTGCTGGTGTTGCGGTCAAGGAGTTCTTCGCCTTTGCTCCCACGGCGGCGTGAGAGGGATGAAGAGATGAGACTTTTCTGTTGTTCATATAAGCACGCGTACATACTAGTATGAAGTGGCACATCATATTGAAGCTCATCAGAGAGACCTACTATCATCGGGTGAATGATGGCTGCCTGGCCGTGTGAGCTGAGGGTAATGACATGTTTGGGACAGAAACCAGCACAAATTATATGACATCAGAGTGTAAGATGTGCAAAGAAGCGTACGTTCTTCCATGAGTACCTATATACAGAAACGGATCCAGCATTTGTTGGTTGATCCCTGGCGATGCTGTGGGTGAAGGGGTCAAGCCCGTCACTGGGGCCTAGCAATCTCAGCAGCTTCATGGTATCGACACCAGTAGCGGTTTCCCACTTTATTTGAATTATTGATATTTCACATCTTGAATTCTCAGTATATGTGCGGCTTCTTTTCTCATCTAAGATGAGTAGTTGTCATATTTTACCCTGTGAGGTTGTTGTATTACTTTCCGCTAGAAACACTCCCGATTGGTTCAAAAGGGAGCTTGTCCTCAACCAATCTATACATGTATCTCCTTTCTCAAAACGAGGATATAAAAACACCGCCTGGAGGTATGTGTAAGTACTGATATACCTGGAATATCTCCTTAAATGCAGTAAATGTCAGTGTGAGACCTCATTGAGCCCTGGGCTGAGTATCAAGATGAGTCTGATGCCGTATACTGACCTGGGCCCTGACCGGGTATCATTCAGTGAGTAAGTCAGTGGACATGTAAAAATCTCATAGTTTCCCAATCGCGTCTTCACATGTGCTCAGAAACTCTGTCAACTTTCACTTTCATCAACAACTTCCGTTACTTTGGGAGGAAGATTCATGATACCTTCATGCATGACTCTCTCTCACATGAAGCTGCCTCTAAGCAACTTACTTACCACAATCCTTGCCAGTGATGCGCTCAATGCATTCTACAGCTTCTTAGCCGAGCGGCTCGACTACATTAGAAGCGTGTTACTTTAGTATGAGACAGCCTGGGTAAAGCGGATCAGTATGTGCAAACGCACCGAGATGAGATAAGTGCCACGTCATTATGAGCGGATGTTTTACAAACTCAACTTAATTATCCAATTGAGCGTTTTGTGAAGACCAAGTGACTACTATCAGAGACTGTTCAAGATTCAACCCTAATCGATCATCAAGTTCACGGTCTCTCATGAACTTTCATGACCTTGATAGCATCTAATCTGGTTGTTTGCAGGTACACCGAAGAAAAAGAAGACTAAGGCCGCCAAACACCTACTGGCACCGTTAAAACTCGAACTCAACTGACTGAAGTACACCTGCTTCTATGCAGCCACAACGTATACATCAGGCGAGGACCAAACGTTTCCCAAGCCATCGCCTATCGCACATTAAAGACTCACAGCATGTAACCTGTTAGTTTCGAGGTGCTCAAGGTCCAACAACGCAGTCGCTGCCGCATTATGCTTTCTCTGAGCTGAGCCAGCTGGACTACTGCTCTAAATCCACCTCGTATAGGCCACTTGACATGCAGCTGGTTCGCCTTACTCTCATCTCACGAACTCCTCCGTCGTCGAGATGTGGATCGTTCAGCTGCTCCAGACGTTTGCGTCTCGCCACGTAGCCAAGGCGGAGTCAGTTTGGCTTCGCGCCACGTTGACAGACAAACCGGGATACTGCCAGTTCCATCACAGCAATGGGCACTGAGCCGAGGATTCAAGACTGATGTGCACTGCTGTTTTCCGATCTGTGGTAGATCATACATAACCCCGGTCCAGACCCCCTCCCGGGAGGTGTCTGGAACGTCCAGACTTGTGGATTGATGGACACATGGCTAGACCATGCAGCCTCGAGCTAGAACCGTGTGAAAGCTGGACATGTTGAACGTGCCCCTTATCCAACGACACTTCTGTCCCTACTTTGACTGCATATTCCAGAAGATGAGATAACAATCAGACTGCACGCGCTAGAGGACGCTTCTGCATGCCAGAATAATGGCATGAGAGTCCGTTCGTTCTGGCCGTTGGACCACGTTCCGGGCCGGGCTCTGTCGAGCTTCTCGAGCTGCACCGCTCCGGAAAGACACTCTCGTGAACCCACAGACGGTGCTAAGATGCCTTCTGGGAGGCACATCCCGGACACGACAAAGTCAAGAAGCCAGCGCACGTCAGTATGTGTGTCGTAAGGCGAAGCCCGTCCATGCATGCACAAACTCAACGGCGCCCAACCGACGTCACATCTGAAACGGTCACAGATGAACCCGCGCGGAGCAAACGTCCCTCGCCCACCCAGATATCAAGGTGGGCGGCGCCTCGATCTGGCGCCTGGGGGATGGATGGATGGCCAGCGCGCAAGGGGGAAAGAAAAAAAAAAATGTGGAAAATGCTGTTGGGCCTCAGAAAGCCCCGTTCATGCTTTCTCGCCTGATTCCGAGAGGGGGTGTGTTTGTGTGCGTGTGAAGTGATAAGAGCATGATCAACTCCTCCCAACCACAGTCCAACCATCGTCTCGTTGCTGATCACCACACGTCCAACCCGTCATTATTACATGATCATGGATACCATCAACGACGCCATCAAGCTGTGCCGGATCGCCCTCTCGGCGCGGAAGCTGCAGGAGATCAACTACGGCAAGCAGCCGACGCAGGTCACGCTGTTCTGGCAGCTGGTGGTGCTCTCGCGATACAACAAATGCACGCCACTATTCACAACGTTTGCAGGAGGTATGTTTCCCAACAACGGACGACATGACATGGCGAAAGCAATCAACGACTGAAGCCCTGTTCTTGTCGAAACACAGTTTGGTCCGCTCTCCTCGCGGGCGCCAACGAGATTGCGAAGCCGGACTCCGTCACCCAGCCGGCCTTTGTCTTCCGGCAGACGGCGCTGTGCTTCCTCTCGGCGTACACGTTCTGCGGCGCCGGCATGGTCTGGAACGACTACGTTGACCGCCAGATCGACGCCGAGGTTTCCCGCACAAAGGACCGGCCGCTGGCGTCGGAAAAGGTCACGACCATCGACGCCATGCTGTGGATGGTGCTGCAGCTCTTGATATCGCTGGCTCTCGCGCACAAGATTCTCGATGGGAAGGATGTGTAAGCTCGCCCTCTGTCTCTTTCTTCCAACGTCCCCCTTCTCCCCATCACCATATATACCTACTGACAGTTGTGTGTGTCCGTATAGATGGAACCACATGCTCCCCGTCATCGTCGCCTCGATCCTGTACCCCTTTGCCAAACACGCCAACTCCCGCCGCCTGCGCATCTATCCTCAGTACATACTAGGCTTCACCATCGCGTGGCCCGCCATGCTCGGCCGGGCCGCCATCCACGGCCGCCACGAAGCCTTTGACGAGACCGTCAGCCAGTGCCTGCCGCTGTGCACCATGGTCTTCTTCTGGATCATCTACCTCAACACGGCGTACAGCTACCGGGACGTCGTCGACGACGACCGCAAGAAGACGCGCGCACACTCCTTCTACACCGTCGCCGGCCGCAACTTCCACCGCTTCCTCGTCGCCCTCGTCAGCCCCATCGTCCTGTGCCTGCCGCTCTACCTCTTGCGCTTCGGCTCGCTGTGGCTGTGGTGTAGTTGGATGGGCGTGTGGTGCGCGACCATCGTCTCGCAGCTGTCGCAGTTCGACCCGAACCGGCCGTCCAGCGGGAGCAGCGTGCACAAGAGCAACTTTGTGCTGGGATTGTGGACGATTGCGGCGTGTGCCGGGGAGGTGTTGCTCAACGATATCAAAGCCCACGGGCTATCATGGTGATGGAGGAGATTGACTGATACGCGCTTGTTTTCTTTTGTATTTTGTATCTTCTCCCTTGTTTTGTTTTGCGTCGCAGAGATACCAGAGACTGCCAAGTCAAGCGTCGCGTATGAAGTTGCCGAACAGTTGGCAATGGCACCTGATTAAGGATCGTCATTCTTTGCGGCAAAGTCCACGAAAGAGACAAATTATCTGCAAGGGTACGGTCGCTTTTGAAAATGACAAGAGATTCTTCGTTTCGTCAACATGAAGCAGACAGTCGCTATCGTGGACCTTCAGAGATTGTCGACTCTTATTGTCTAGTCTGCTGTCTTCTGTCTCGACGAGTCTGGTGATGCGTATCCTCATAACCTAGCACCAGTATAGCAACGGGAATCATGACTCCATCACAAAGTCTGCTATGTTGACCGCTACTATCATATCTTACATTATCACAAGGATCTGTGAACCACGGAACTTCGTGATGGTTAGGCGGCGCTCGACAACTTTTGCTGGGATGAGGGTATTGCGAGATTTCCAAGATAGGGTCTTCGTCAAGGACGTCTCTGTGGGTGGTTTCGTAGTTAACTTCAGCTTAAAGCCCTGCTCCCCCATATCAGTGATTTATTTGAGCCGAATATTCACACCGAAATCCAATCTTTGCAACCTGCCGTCCCGAGAATGTATCTGCGGGTGTTCAACCGAGGACTAGTAAAACAACAGGTTTCATGAGGCGTTGACTTTGCTGCAGCGTTCTAGCCTCAAGAGATCTTGGACTGTCTGCCACGTTGACCTGATTCTATCCTTGGATATCTCAACAGCATCATATGTAAAAGACCCTGGCAACCAACGGCTCCCCAAGGTATCCAAAGACTGAGTCGAACAGAATTGCACAAGTAGCACTTCCACCATACTTTACTCAAATATCGGGTGACATCTAGTTATCCCTGAACAGTCTTACTCTTTCGATGGGCACCACGAGTACACGCTTCCATTCTAGATACATCACTTCCGAGACGATTGGATTGAGGCAGACTCTGGGATAGCGTTTATCCCAATGAGCAAAAGGTCTCGACAGATTGTTTGCTTGCGTGATGTCTTGGTTCGATGCCAGCACTTGTGTAGATGGACATGGACACAATGCTTAACGCGCGCGTAGAGCTTGTGGTGTTTGAACCAAGCTGCGCAAAGTCACCTCGAGTGAGGTTTCAAGAAGACGGAAACACAATAAGCCATGTACAAGGCAAAGCCTACAGCAACGCAGGCAAGTCTCGCCGGCTTGGCCAGTCCACGGAACGTCGGGAACGACTGAGCTTACTGAGAGGGGATGTTCATGGCAGGAATCACCTTGGGTCTCCGACGAGCGCTTGTACGCCGGCCATGTCCATAGGCGGCTAGAACAGCGAGCAGCGAGCCTTTGGTCTCGGTTCGTCCCAGCAGCATCGTCGACCAACGGAGGCGCGGGTCGTTCTGGAACACAACGCTTCATCGGTTGCCCGTCAGCATACACACCACTCACAGGCTTCAGACACGACGTGAAGCCTGAATGCAGAGAACCAGGCTCCAGGAGACGTGCTTGTTTCTGACTAGGCCAACTTATCCGATCGCCTGTCAAACATCTGAATCTAGCCGGAATCTGTGCGTTCTCCATCGACATGTGGCCGAAACATACCGCAGGAACGTGCGTACGACAACGAACCCATCAAACGTCGCTCAAAGACACCCTCACAGGGAAACATGTAGGAACTCTACGTCAAGCCGCGCCCCCCCTCCAATGTGCGAGAGAGTTCTGCCGCCCTGTCCAGGCAAGCCTATCCCCTGCAACACCCGTGATGTCATGCCCAGAAGCTCGCCAGGACGAGATTTCATGCACAGGACACGAGTTTTTCCCTCCTTGTGATTACGGGAATCCGAAGTCCGCAGGACCATGTCGAAGTACGAAGGTTCTCAACCGTTTCACCGGATTGAACGGCCCCTGATTCGACATCTTCATCTCACGACGAGGGCCATACCCATACGCCTCGCTGGCCCTCACACCATCCGGGGACCAAAAGTCAATGACGACCCAAGACGCGAGTCACCAGAGGGGAGGGGAGGGGGGGCGAGGATCGAAAGAGGAAGCACGAAGCTCCGATGACACGAACCACATTGCGGCTCTCGCCGTGGAGTAGCTTGTCCGGTCCTCGACCACAGCCCGAGGCAGAAGCGGTTTCTGATGCGACTCGCGTTGTGAGCGGAGACGGTCCTTTTAATGAAGCGGTCGTCCTGTCGAATCTTCGAATCCATCACGAAGTAGATACACACATCACAGCTATTCAACAAAGTCAAGCTTCTCTTCAACAGTCCAGCTTCACCCCCCGTCTCACCACTACCTACCTACTTGTAGTACTACCCCCCTTGACCTTCATCTTCTCCTCCTTAATCTTTTCCTCCTCGCGACGAAACCATCCAACATGAGCGCCACCTCCGTCGTGACGACCAACATGAGCAAGGGCAAGGTCAAGCTCTCCGGCGCGCAGGAAACGCTCCTCCTGACGCTCTTCGCGCGGGCAAAGGACGCCGAGTCGCCCAACCCCATCCTCCACGACCAGTACGCCCTCGAGATCGTCAACCTCATCCGCGACCAGGGCTACGACTTCGACCGCACCAGCCCGGGCCTCCTCGACCAGCGCAGCTTCTCCGCGCCCGTCGCCGTGCGCGGCCGCATGCTCGACATCTGCACCGAGAAGTTCCTCCAGCGCCACAAGGGCCCCGCGACGGTGCTGCACCTCGCCTGCGGCATGGACTCGCGCTGCCACCGCGTCAAGTGGCAGGGCGAGGGCCGCGTCTGGATCGACTGCGACCGCGAGGAGGTCGTCGAGCTGCGGCGCCAGGTCATGAGGGACCCCGACGTCGCCGGCGGCGGCGCCGGCGGCGGCAAGGGCGGCGAGTACCGCCTGATACACCCGGACATCCACGACGACGACTGGCTGCGCGACGCGGGCATCCCGACGGACCGCCCCGTGCTGGTGGTGTTCGAGGGGTTGACCATGTACCTGACGCGGGACGAGATGTACGGCCTCGCGCAGAGGATTGTTAATTTCTTCCGCCGCCACGGCGTCCACGGCGAGATGCGCTTCGACGCCATCGGGTCGGTGGCATACTACGGTATCAACTATGTCCTGAACGCGCCCTTTAAGAGGATGGGCACGCGCTTCCGCTGGTGCATGGACGATCCGCGCACGCTGGAGAACAACGTGTCTGGGTTGAAGTTCAAGGACCGCATTTTCTGGACGCCCGAGCTGTTCCGCTTCGGCGCGATTGGGCTGATTCTCGGCTTCCTGACATGGTTTGTCGATCTCTTTGCCATGGCGGGCATCCTGGGCGCTGGGTATGGATACGAATTCTGAGGCGTTGGCGTGGACACGAGGCAGATTATGGGTTGGCAATGGCACCGGTCATGGCCCAAAGGTACAGGCGTTGTAGTAAATGTGTTGTCTTCTTCTGGTATGTGAGACACGAGTACAAAGACGATCCGCAATAAACATTCTCATCACACAAGTCCCCCTTAAACAGCCGAGGGATATCATCATGGTAAGACTACGACAACTTGGGATACCTTCACCTCCACTTGTTGTCCCAGCCAGCCTGCTCAATGGCAAACGCGATAGCCAGCTCCGAGAACCTCGCCATGTGCGAGAATGAAAAGTAGCCATAGTCGTCGTCGACGTCGATGGTGTCCTTGGAGGTGTGAACATACGGGTCGAATTCGCCCGGGAAACCTCCCGCCACGGGGTTCCCCTCGGACGCAAACGTGGCAGGGAACCCGAGCTTGGTGTACGACATGTAGTCCGACCCAGCCCCGGGCATGAGCTCGTACACGCTCGTCGTGATGTTGATGTACTCGGTGCTCAGCTTCACCGCCCACTCGGTCAGGGCCGCGTCGGCGTCCGTCTTGATGAAACCGATGGACTCGGTGGCGTTGCGGCCGATAAAGGCCGTCATGTCAAACTCCATCATGGCGCCGATGTTGGCGCCCTCCTTCTTCTTGTATGCCGCGACGTCCTGGCTGCCCAGCAGGCCGCCCTCCTCGGCGGCGTACCAGTGGAACTCGACGGGGCCCTCCTCGGGGACGAAGCCGCTCGCCGCCAGCACGCGGAAGGCCTCGAGGATGCTGACGGTGCCGGAGCCGTCGTCGTCGGCGCCCGGGGCCGGCAGCAGGGGGAACAGGTAGTTGGCCGAGTCCTGGTGGGCGCCGATGATGGTCAGGGGTTTGGCCAAGTCGCGGACCTTGGGCTCGAAGCGGGCGATGACGGACGACTGCGCAAAGTCGTGGGTGAAGTACTCGAGCGAGATGTGGGTGTGGTAGGGCGCGTCGGCGATGATGGCGGCGACGTGGTCGTGCAGCCACTGCGAGCTCTCCTCGCCCGTCGGGCCGTCAAAGTAGCGGTTGTAGAAGCTCGAGAGGTGGGCGAGGACGTCGTGCATGCGCGTCTGGTTGACCTTTGGGAAGAGGGGTTTGACGAGGCGCTGGTGGGCGATCTTGGGCAGGTCTGGCGTCGTCTGGGTCAGTATACAGACGTAGAGAGAGAGGGAGATATAGAGAGGGAGATACAGAGAGGGAGATATAGAGAGGGAGGGAGATATAGAGAGGGAAGGAGATAGAGAGAGGGAGATAGAGAGAGAGAGAGAGATAGAGAGAGAACTTCGTCAGATAATGTGAAAAGTCATACTGGCTTTGCCGGACCACGCGCTGGCCGCGTCGTCGGCGTAGAGGTCCTGGTGCTTCGTGATGTCGCGGAACTTCTTGCCCTTCTGGCGGAGACGCAGCTTGTCTCCCTCGGTCATCCACTCGGCCTTCTTCTCGCCAAAGACGTGAATCAGGCGTGCCTCGGCGAGCTGGGCCGCCTTCTCCGGCTGCAGATGGATCAGGGCATCGACGGGGTCCGGGTAGGCTTCCAGCGCGGCGGTGATGGCTTCGTCGACCTTGTGGACCTTGACGGAACCGCTGCTCGGCACATCGTCGTTGGACGAGGCGATGACGGCCTGTTCGTCGTTGGACGGGGTGCCGAGAACGAGCTGCGAGGAGCCCAGCAGGAGCAACAGCTTGGCCGACAAGGAGCGCATCGTGGACGGTGCTTTTTGGCGAGAGTACGGATAGCTGGGTGTTGGAATCGGGGAAGTCAAGGTCAGTTCAGCGTCTAGATACGGCTTCGATTTGTACGAGAGGGGGTCGTATTACGAAGCACACGACCACACGGTCGATCAACGAGTAACTTCGCGAGTGCTTGTATGTAGTCGTCAGCGAGGTAACCTACCTTGGCAGGTCGCCGGGAAGAAGCTCTGGATCCTTCGATGATGCCATTCGGCCTGCGGCCAGATAAGCTCTGATTGCAGGGATGATGGCTTGGGTTCCTTGCTGGCTCGAGGCCGAGGATCAACAATGGCTTATCGTTTCCACAGCAACAAGCTCACGATCCTCTGGGGCTTCTATACGATGGTCGTAGAACAACGACAAGCAAAGCCCAAGAAGACGTCCATCCATTTCATCAGAGGCGTTTTCTTTGGAACCTGCAATCTATATACATCCAAAGTTATTGGACAACTCGAACTCGTCAACCCTGATAACTCACACGAATGGCTAATGGCCACGAAGGAGTCCTCTCCAGCTGTAGATGGGTATAATTAGACCGAATGGCAACGTCTGCCAGTACGTAGTCTTCATCAAGGTATTGCATCCGCGATATGAGGTGCTATCTAGAAGACCACAACCCAGATCTCGGTTCTGAAAGACCAACTCTTCGGGTGGCACAGAGGTCTACCGAGTAATCCGAGATCATGTCCGGCTGTCGCATCCCGTGTCGCCGCTCCGACAGGTGGAGTTCCGGATAAAGCTGCATTCGCCTGCTTGGTTCGAGGCCGGTCGGATGTCCGCGTCGAAACATCCGAAGTACTAATGTGTTTGTTTGATTGATGATACGTGATGGTTCCAGATCTGACACTTCCGAACGCAACCATCGTTAGGGCTGAGGAAACACGTCGCCGGCATCTGCAGATACTTCTGGGAATGTCCGTGAGGCCTCAGCTACACCCTTTGGGTCTAGTTTATCCCATCTTCTCTGCCTGCAGCAGAGTTTGGTTGCATCAACTGCACCGAGCAGCTCAAACCTTGCCATGGAGGGTTGAGATGAAGATGAAGACGAGGGGCGAGGTCTGTTCACATGCTTCTGCCCAGGCCACTGCAAGAAACACCTGCATCTGAGGATCGTCGTATATGCGGCAGTGAGACCGATCTGCTTAATCAAAACTAGCAACCCGAGTTTGCTGCCCACCGCAATGTCACGCTACGCTGCCGCTCACGTCAGCCCTCACGGCCAAGGCGATGCTCGTCCAACGGCCATGCAGATCGTCCACGACGAAGACCTCATTGGGAAGCTGACCGGTAAAGTAATCTTCATCACCGGCGCAAACCAAGGCATCGGACTCGAGACCACGCGCGCTCTCTTCGCTACCGGAGCCACAGTCTATCTCGGAGTGCGAGACCTGAAAAGGGGCCAGCAAGCCATCGACGATGTGGACAGGTCCAACCCGGACAGCCCGGGTGAGCTCCACCTGGTCGAGATGTCGCTGGACTCGTTGGCCTCGGCGAGAAAGGGTGCTGAAAGCTTCCTCGCCCAGAGCAAGCAGCTCAACATGCTCGTCCTCAACGCGGGCGTCACGTGCGCTGCAAAGGAGAAGACGGTCGACGGGTTTGAAAAGACGTTGGGAACGAACCACGTCGGGCATTTCCTGCTCTTCCAGCTGCTCAAAGACGCGCTCCTTGCGGCGACGACGCCGACCTTGAACTCCCGCGTAGTCGTTGTCTCGTCGCAGATGCACCGCGCCAGCGAGATTCGCTTCGACGACTTGCACTTCGACAAGGGCGACTACAACGAATACGTGGCCTACGGGCAGTCCAAGATTGCAAACGTCTACCTCGCCAACGAGATCGAGCGACGGTACGGCGCCAGGGGGTTGCACGCTTTGTCGCTGCACCCGGGCGTTATCGTCACCAACATGAACCGGGAGAAGTTGAGCGCGGCCGAGGCGGACTTGAGGAAGAGCATCGGCAGCGAGCGGTACGAGGAGCTGTACCGCTCGATGAAGAGCCAGCCTCAGGGCGCTGCGACGACGGTGTACGCAGCCATCAGCAAGGAGTGGGAGGGGAGAGGTGGTAGATATTTAAGTGAGTTGGTTGAGAAGGGGCCTGCGGATCCCGATACAGATCCGATGTCGTCGGACATGGGTTATGCTGCGTGGGCCTTTGACGAGGAGAAGGCGTCGAGGTTGTGGAGGGAGTCTAACAAGATGGTTGGACTTGCAGAGGACACCTAGAGAGTGGTATTTGCTGTCGAGGTTTGTTGAGACTTTACAATGAAGCTGTGATTCTTGCGGAAACGTCAACTATCCATCCAGATATGGAACGAACTTGCTTCCTACATGACTCTGCATTGGAACCACCAGGTAAGTCATGTGCGGTTTCGAGAAATCGCGGCTTGTGTCGTTCCGCGAGTCTCTGGAAACTTGGGAGACCCTGAGTTGTGAGAAACGATGTGCGAACTTGATGTAGGCTGTTTGGCTATAGTCAAGACGATAAGACCATGTTCACACGAGAAGAGGTTCTGGTGATAAAAGTAGAACCAAAGGAACTATATTCTTGGATTGGTCTCATTGAGAAATCTGTGTAAAGGCAGCAATCTCCACGTTTCACTCACCTCATTGCCAGCGAGAGGCCGAGAGAGCGAATTTTTCGGGCCAATGACTGTACTCTAGGCTTCACTTGCTTACCATTCATCACCATAGCATCCAGGGGCCAGCCAATGTACTAGTAAGCTGATGCTGACAGCCGTTGTAGGTTCGATAGTCTCATTCTTCGTTGTCACTGTGTGAGCGTCGATACTGGCTATTGCTTTCACAATAAGCTTATGAACATGCGAGTGTATTGTCCAGCCCGAATCATTTGACACAAGTTTAACATCCAGATATCGTCGAATGTCCATTCCACGCCCACAGAGTTCTTGACCCTGCCGTGAGAAACGACAACATATGCACCTCGAGTCACCTAGTCATATCGGGATACTCGCTGCTGACTGCAGAAATTCGGGCTGGTATCGTCGAGGTGGAAGCCCACCAACCAAGAGACGAGAAACCACAGAGCCCTTTCACGAGGCCGGGATTACTTCCTTCTGACGTCTAGTGCTTATTCTCACCACATCCATGAGCCCCGACGACAAGACACCAGGACCCGCAGCTAGACTTGAAGAATGCTTATAAATCCTGCCTATTGCCCTTATTTGGTCAGTGAAGATAAATCTACTCTGATCCAACATTTAGCAATCCAGCTTCAGTGACCGCGTGACACAAACCATATCAAGACTCATAGTCTCAACCCCACCACCACGATGACCACCCCCCCGTCGGACCACTTCGTCAAGGCCCTCCAGTTCACGAAAAGAGTCCACCGAGATGCATACCCCGCGATCAACCCGGCAAACCCCGAGCTGTCGCTGGCGGGCAAAGTGGCCATCATCACGGGCGCGAGCAGGGGAATCGGCGCAAACGTAAGACATGACCATCGCTCTCCTCCCCCTCTGCAACTTTGTGTGTCCTGACAACGCCGACTTCATCCAGGGCCTCGTGCCAGCCTTTATCAAAGCCGGCGTCAAGGCCCTCGTCCTCGTCGCACGCAACGAGGCAAAACTCGCCTCGGTCGCAGAGCACGTCAAGACCCTCAACCCCAGCATCGAAACGCTCATCTACCCCCTCAACATCACCGACGAGCCCTCGGTCGCGGCCCTCTTTGACAAGATTGCCTCGATGTTTGGCCATGCCGACATTCTCATCAACAATGCCGGTTCTGGCGACTCGTACGGGCCCTTGGCGGACACTGAGCCGAAACTGTGGTGGGATGACTTTGTAAGTAAACCCCTTTCTCACCTTGGTCCTTTGGAAGATTAACGAGGATCTACAACTAACCACGACGACAACGCAACACCAGACCATCAACATTGCCGGCCCGTACTACTTCACCTACCACTTCCTCAAAACCCTCCCCGCCGACGCCCGAGGCACCATCGTCAACGTCACCACCGGCGCGCACCTGGTGATCCCGACAATGAGCTCCTACATGCTCAGCAAGCTGGCCGCGACGCAGCTCGCCGCCTTCGTCGCCGCCGAGACCAGCACCGCCGGGCGGGACGTCACGGCCGTCGCGCTGTACCCGGGGACCGTCGAGACGGACCTCACGCTGGACATGCTGCGGCCGTTTGCAAAGGACACGCACGCGCTGGCGGGCGGCGTGGCGGTGTGGTGCTGCTCGGACAAGGCGCGCTTCCTCAACGGGAGGTGGATGGACGTGAACTGGGACGTGGAGGATCTGTACGACCGCCGGGAGGAGATTGCGGACAGGAAGTTGCTGCAGGTGGGCATCACGGGCGAGTTTGGACCGGGGCAGTTTGAGGGATGAGAGGGGAGACGACTGGTAGAGGGACACGGTGATGAGAGGCGATGCTTGGATGGATACGATGATGATGATGATGATGATGATGATGATGAGATGATGAGATGATGAGATGATGAGGTGGACTGAACAAGCAAAAGTGCGTGATTATGCCAGACGGGCCCCATCCACCTCTCCGTGTCTCTTCTCTTTCTAATATCATGAAGATATCTTGCCATCCCAGACGTCCCCTCTCTATCCAATATCACGAAGAACTTTTGGCATCCCAAAAACGTCCCCAGACTCTACGCCATGCAATGCTCCAGGGTATACACCGACAACAATGGTTTATACATGTAAAAAAAAAAAAAAGAAGGAAAAAAAGGCAAACATCACTCCCCACGCAGTCGAAACAACCAGCCCCCCAGCTCCAGTCTAAGCATCGCTCCTGGGCGGCCACTTGACCCTCCTCTCGGCGCGCACGTACAGGTTGTTGGGGCGGATGAGCTGGAACATGGGGTCGTACTCGACGGGCCCGTCCTGCGCGAGGCTGAAGCTGTAGCGCCAGACGAGCTTGGGCAGGAAAACCTTGACCTCCTGCAGGGCAAAGTTGAAGCCGATGCACATGCGCGGCCCCGCGGCGAAGGGCACGTACGACGCGTTCGGCCGGTTCCTGACCCTGTCCGAGTCCCAGCGGTCCGGGTCGAAGCGGGCCGGGTTGTCCCACACGAGCGTGTTGTTGTGGATGTGGTGGATGGCCGGGATGACGACGGAGTCCTTGGGCAGCTTGTAGCCTCCCGGGAGGACCATGTCGACCTTTGACGTGCGCGCGGGCTGGTACGAGGGGTTGTGTTTGCGCTGCGTTTCCTTGATGTACTTGTCGAGGAAGGTCAGCTTCTGGGCGAGGTCGGCGGTGATTTGCGTCGTCTCGTCGAAGCCGTGGTCGACGAGCTCCTGGAGGAGGCGGTCCTGCATGCCCGGGTAGGCGACGAGGCCGTACAGCAGCCAGGAGAGGAGGGACGAGGTGGTGGTGAAACCGGCGCCGGTGGCGACGACGAGGGGTTCCATGATGCGGTCCCTGGGCAGCTTGTTGCCGTCGCGGTCGGCGGCGCGGAGGACGTAGTCGACCATGTTGTCGGCCTGGAGGGCGGCCTCCTGGAGCTCGAGGTCCGCGGTGCCGCCGGAGGAGGCGGCGGCGATGGAGCCGTTCATCATGTCGACGATGCGGCCGCGGGCGTCGCGGAGGCGCTTGGGGTCGCCAAAGGGCAGCGAGGCGTACCACGAGCCCATGGAGGTGATGTTCTTGTTGAGCTCGAGCGACTGGGCGATGCGGATGACCATCTCGTGGGGAGGGGCGTCGACGGCGGTGAAGTGCCCAAAGTCCATGCCCAGGACGAGCTTGCCGACGGCCTGGGAGCCGAGCTTGAGCATGTAGGGGTAGACGTTCCAGGCCTCGTCGCGGTCGTCGAGCTCGTCGAAGACGGCGAAGGCGTCCTCGATGGTGGCCTGCATCGTCGGGGCGTAGTGGCGGACGGCCTTGGGGCCAAAGGCGGGCGGGAGGAACTTGTGGGCGAGCTTCCACTCGGGGGTGTCGGTGTCGCCCAGGAAGACGCCCGACTCCTTGTTCTTGATGGGGTAGAGGGGGTGGCCGGGGATGATGTTCTTGGTGAAGAAGTCGCTCTCGGAGAAGACGATGTTGGCCAGGGCGGGATCGTTGGTGTGGTAGATGACGGAGCCCATGTTGTTCGTGCGGAAGAGAGGGCCGTACTTTTCAAAGAGACGCTGGTGGTTGCCCAGGTGGTCGGGATAGACCTCGAAGTAGTTGCCGATGAAGGGCAGGCCGGCAGGGCCGGGAATCTCGCGGACGGCCTTGCCGTCGATGGTGATGGCGATGGGGCCAGCGGCGGCGAGGACGTCGGCGACTGTCGTCAGAGCCTCATCGCCAAAGGTGAAGCCGACGCCTGGTGTCGTACCGTATGTTAGCTGCCGTATGTGTAGGTCGAAGTCATGTGGATGATGTAACTAACCCTTGTGGTCGACGATGGCAAAGTGTGAAGCGACGAGGTGCTGGAGATGCTGCTCGTCTGTCGACGCAGGGATGTCGATCTCTGTTGTCGTGGAGGGGTCCTCGCCCAAGAGATGGAAGCGTTGTGATGACATGGTGTTGATGTGTTGTCTTGATGTGTTGTCTTGATGTGTGTGGCGTGGTGTGGCGTGGCGTGGTGTGGCGTGGCGTGGTGTACAAGATGTGCACAAGATGGATACACGAGAGAAAGAACAAGATTAAGAAAGGGTATCAGATGGTCTGTTATGGTAGAAGAAGCTCCTATACGATGATCCGGAACCGAAAATGGCCACGATGGAGATGCCACCAGATCGGGAGTTCACGATACAAGTAGGGCAAAAAGTCGCACAGCAACGCCAGTACGTACCGCGTCCAGATGAACGATCCATCACGGAGCTTACAAGTATCCAATCCCACCCTGGGCAATGAGAAACCAATTGCTGCTCGGTGGAAACATGGCGACAACCAGACAGGTCAGAGAGCCAGGCCAGGCCAGGGACGTGAGAAAAGTGGCCTGCCGAGGCTCACGTCAAGCTTCCCTGGACGGAATGACTTCATGGGCGCTCAAGTCCGAGGCAGCGATCAGTATCCGTACAGATACGATACTCTGTCCGTACTCCGTACTGAGTACAGATACTCCCGGACACGAGCATGAATCGGCTCCGTGGCACGCGTGGGCTCAACCATGATGTTGTGGCTGGGCTGGGACGGAGACAGGCCGCGGTTTGCGGTGACGACGAGCGGAATCAGACGAGGAAACGCAGCAAAATGGAAGCAAAATTGGGGCTTCAGAAGCACAATGTCATGTTTGATAGGGCAGCCAGTCATCCTGACGCATACTTGTGTACATAGTACTGCAAAGGACAAGGGTCGCCGGACAGGGATACGTGATCTACGCTACCTCGGAGAGAGCTGCCGAGGCGAGAATGATTCTCACGATAGTGCCAGGGGAGGGGAGGGGGCGACGATTTGATAAGCTCTCCTTTCCTTTCTTGCTTGGATTCGCATGAGCCTCTTCGGAATTGCCCTTGAGCCTTGAGGGTTTCCACATTTAAAGGCCCGCTCCGATGCAAATTTTCCTTCCCTGTCGTCCTCGTCGTCGCCTGTTCCGAGTCCCGAAATCCGTCACCTCGGCTCGTGAGTCGTATTTGGTGCCACCCACGTAATAGGGGCCCAATCATCATCTGCCATCTTCTCAACCGGTGGATCGAGCACGTCGAGTCCCTGGGCCAAGAGCGAATGGATGAACCTGTCAGACCGAGCCGCCATCTCGCATCTGCCCATCTCTTGGCCGTCCGGCAGTCATGGTTGCTGTGCCGCTCGTCAGGACATGACTCTTGTTTCTCCATTCTGCAGCCTTTTTCTCTGCGTTTCTGCCCTCGTAGCACGTAAGGATGGAGACGCGGACACGTTGCTGGCGACCATTGACGGCGTTGAAGCTCGACAGTCCGTCCCGAAAACGAAAACAAGGCATCATCGCAGCTTCATCGCTTCGGGCCTCGGGCCTCCCGAGCCAACATTCCACATAGTATACGTAGTATGGTAACACGACGGAGCACTCAGAGCGATTCGGCATCCAATCCCGTTGCTCTGCTTTGTCAGTCGGGTCCGTCTGATCGCCTCGGCCCCATTCCTGTTCCTGGGGATCCAGAACCAGAGCTGCTCCGGTCTATTTCTCTGGTGGATGGAGCTTCCTAGCCATCGAGGCATCGAGGCATCGAGGCATCGAGGCATGATTGGCCTTGTCCACCTTCATCTTGAACCTCGGCTTGCCCACCCTGGTTCGGACATTACGCTGACTTACTGTATCCCATTCCCAGTCTTCTCTGTGTATCTGTACTCCGTGCTCTGTGACAGGATGCGACGAGTGTTCTCATGTTGTATTTTTTTATTGTGGATAACAATCGTGTGTCGCCATCTGTCAATAAATAATACTAGTTGGATTTCCTCGTCCCGAAGCCCGATTCCTGACCGGGGGCTTTCTCTAGATACTACCAACCTCTTATCCATCCCTTGTCCGTTTATTCAGGACGCCACCGCCGCCGTCCAGCGCCTGAACCTCCACCTCCCGTCGTGGCTCTCCTTCTCTACCGGTGCTGCCGGCCGTCCCAGGCGGACCGGCTTCGGCTTCGTCGAGGGCTTCGCCGTCGCGTCCGCCATCTTCGCCGTCGCCGGCACCATCACCGCCAACAAGCTGTCCAAACTCCTCCACTACGACCTCACCCCCATGAAGTTCCACCCTCACAGGAAGATCCCGCGCGTCGCGAAACCCAACCCCCTCCTGCAGCGCGGCTGGCTCGACCCCGTCAGCTACCACCCCCTCCCGCTCGTCGAAAAGACCGAAATCGCGCCCAACGTCCTGCGCCTCGTCTTCGAACTGCCCACGCCCTCCACCGTTCTCGGCCTGCCCATCGGCCAGCACGTCGCCATCAAGGCCGAGCTGGACGGCAAATCCATCACCCGCTCCTACACGCCAACCTCCGACAACGCCGACCTCGGCCGCCTCGAGCTCGTCGTCCGCTGCTACCCCGACGGCCTGCTCACCGGCGGCTACCTCGCCAACCTCGCCGTCGGCGACGAGGCGCTCTTCCGCGGGCCAAAGGGCGCCATGCGCTACCACCGCAACCTCTGCGAGAAAATCGGCATGCTGGCCGGCGGCACGGGTATCACGCCCATGTACCAGCTCATCCGCGCCGTGTGCGAGGACGACCGCGACACGACCGAAATCAGCCTCATTTACGCTAACCGCTCCGAGGCCGACATCCTCCTCCGCGACGAGCTCGAGAGCTTCGCGCGCCGGTACCCCAAGAACTTCAAGCTGCACTACCTCCTCGACGCGCCGCCCGAGAACTGGACCCACGGCGTCGGGTACGTGACCGGGGAGATGATGGCCGAGAGGTTCCCCGCCCCCGGCCCGGGGTCCAAGGTCATGCTCTGCGGGCCGCCGGGCATGGTCAACGCGGCCAAGAAGTCGCTCGAGAGCCTGGGGTTTGAGAAGCCTGGGTCCATGTCCAAGATGTCTGATGCTGTTTTTTGCTTCTAGAGGATGGAAAACCGGCGTGTGTGTGAGAGAGAGAGAGAAAGAGAGGAGAAAAAGAGAGGAGAAAAAGAGAGGAGAGAGAGAGAGGAGAGAGATACCATGCGAGCATCATAGAGCTTTGGAGGTTACGAGTGTTTTTCTTCGCCTGTGGGAACGGAGTCGGATGGTGCATCGGGGCGGTGTCTCGGTTGATGGCATCGTTGTACAATGTTGATACCTACCTGTAATATTTCGTCTTTGTCTATAGATGTAGATATGAATAACTTCAAGACATCTGTTTTAGCCGTAGTCCATGACCACGCACAAAGCGACTCCTTGGGCAGCTTACCGACAGCAAGACATCTGCCATTGTAGAAACTGGGTTCTGGCAGCCGGACCTCGAATAGAAGCGTGCTGTTCCCCGGTATAACACCATGCTGTTGACTCTGCACAACGATGTAGAGTTGAAGATGCCGGAGACGTTAAGTAGGTCGGTCGGGAGCGAGACCGACGCAAAGGATGTAAATCCCGGAACCGAAGACTCGATGGCAGCGCAGCCGTCAAACTAAACAAATCAAATCAGGAGGGGGGGGGGTATCTTACTCATTTAACTGAATGTTCGAGGACGTTTACTTATTTAACTAAATGGTCATCTAATCTAATCCATCGGTGCTCCGTAGCAAGCTGGAGATGAACGGCACGGCTTTCTTTGGACTGATCCGAACGTATGCTGCCGCCCCATGGCCAAGGCACTCCTCGGCCATGGCCTCGAAGCCGGCAAGCGATCGGACGACGATGGGGAGCCAAGCGGAAAGCTGGAATCATTCTGGATCCCACGGCAGTCGACGCGGAGTACAGAAACAGTATGATCGTACCAGTCAAATTTGCAGAAGCCGTCCCTGCGTGAAGAAAGTTGGACACGAGAGGGAGACATGTGGTGAACAAACTCCGTGGCCGGCCTTCAGCTGTGAGATCGCAAAGAACCAAGAGTGGCGGAGCAATGACAATGTATAGGATTCGAGACCATTTCTCCGCTTCGACTATTGTTTTCGGGTACGATATCCCGGAGACCTCGACCTCTTTTGTGGTTTTGCTCGGTCGGTCGAGTTGTGGCTAGACTTCATCTGTGAGCCCGAGTCTACATTTTGCGTAGCCTGTAAGAAGAAGCCAGCGTTACGGCTTTCGTTGTACGGACATGTCTGTTGGACCGAGACAAAAGAACAACACATTTTGATTATCTCCTAGTTCTTCACTTTGCTGGAAGTTCCATCTAGGGATTGGAGTTCATCCTCAACAGACCCTGATTCCAGCTGTCGAACAGCTTTCCACGTGTTCCGGTCATGATTGAAAGCAGCCTGGTCGCCAGCACCCTCTTTCAGCTCGGACAGGAAGGAGCCCAGAGTTGGAGGGTGATCGCTGCGTCGGCACATCTCCTCGATCCAGAGGGCCACATTTCCAAACATTTGCTTCGTACCGACGGCGTCCTCTTCCCAATACGGCGACACACATCGCTGGGTGCCGCAAAGTCCGTCTGTATTAGCGTCAGAGTACGGAAGCACACGAAGCTCACACTTCTTGTCGCCCGTCTCCTTGAGTCTTGACCATGATAGTATATCGTCTAGTCTGGTAAAACATCTCTACGCGCCTGAACCAGTGTGTGCAAAGCCGACACGGGGTCCGTTCTTGCGCTTGTCCCCAAGAGACATCTGCCCCGGCACGTTCGCGAACCGTGGTGCTAGGCGTGGAACCATCCTGTAAATGTGCGGTGTACGGTCTCATCAGGACATTGGCAGAGACTGGAAGTTGCATCGACCAGGACGATGGGCCGAGACGACTGAGATGGATGTTGACGTACCAATCTCGCTGCAAACAAAAAAACGTATCAGGCCCAGGAGATGTTACTTGACGTTCTGCTTCCAGAAGAATGTTCTTCACGCCTTGTCCTACGTCACGCCAGACCGGCGGTGGCTCAAGGTATGGCTCAATTCGCCACCAGTCAACAAACGGCGCGTGGCCTACGCCGAACTGTTGAGCACGTCGTAAATAATCGTATGCTGGAGCGAGTTTCGGGTGCACATTCCATCCTGTAGCTGTCTCAGTAGACGATCGGAGCCTCATGTCGTGTTGCGACATACCGGTATGATGACCCATGGATTTCGTTAATCCAAAAAACAGGTCGTCCCATGAATCAGCCTGCCGTTCGTATCCTGCAGAAGGCTTGACGTCAAGGAAGAAGTTGCGTATGAGGATGTTGACTCGGTCAAAGTCTTCGGGCCGATACTTTTGTATGTCCCAATACATGAAGAGGAAATGCCCCCTCCAGTCCATTCTTGGCCCCCTCAAACCCATCTTGAATGGGGGCTGCTCGTAAGTCCAACGGAGATTGTAAGACGGTTGCGGCTAGAAACTATGGGAAAGAAACAGCAAATTGACAGTATCAGAGCAGTTCTGTGATTTTTATAGCTCGAGGAAGGGCGGTAGAAGTTTAAGCTGTGGTCTCACCTGCAAGAACCGTGGCTGCATGAAGAACCTTGCTAGCTATGCTTCGAGGTATTTTCTTGTAAGATCTTCTGGGGCACACCCAAATAACATCCAGCCACTTCACGCAGTCGTTCAACAAAATCATCCGCTACCCAAACGTTGTTTCAGGGTTGGATATACCCTGACCAATGCAGGTGTGGCATCAACAGCCAGCTCAACAGTACTACGACTACCTGAAAGGTTGTGAAGCTATTGAGTTGTTGGGATCATACGATAAGTATGCCAATCAGACGTAAGGTCGTCATTGTGGACGCTGATTGTGTAAAATCGTTCGGGAAACGGCATCCCGGGCCATCTCCTTTGGTGTAAACATAGCCTTATCAGTCATTCTTGCAGGAGGGCTCTCCTGTCAGGCAATGCCGCTTCACCATGAGGGGATTAGTTGAGGGTAAATTGAAAACTTACAAACTCATATCCAAAAGGCTGCTGTGATGCAATTTCAGGTTATGTGGCATTTCAAATCCCGTAGAACAGATGACATCTAATCTTTTAGAGTCCATTATCAATTTAATTTAGTCAAGAAGGTATTAATACTAATAAATTTGGAGAACCTGAGTGCAGCTTATGATCCAGCCAAAGGGAAAAGACTGCAATAGAAAAGGAACAGGTTACTAGGCTTACGTTTTGAGAAAATCGAAGAAAGCTTGGATATTTAGATCTATGATGATCTTTTGATAGTTTCATTCATTCACGGCTGCATTTGGACAGTAGTATTGGTAGTACCTTTTTACTGTAAAGGTTTCTCTCTCATGTAAATCACCTGTGGATTGATGTGTTTATAAGCTGAATAGATCTATGACTTCCTTTTTGTGTCAAATAGTCCTATGAGAAATCTATGCTCATAGTGAATGCCCTTTTTCATCTCCCCTCTTTTACGAGAATTCGCTCGATGACTATCATAGAGCCAATCATCTTTTCTTTGACCAAGTCATTAGCTTTTGCCCTCCTTTGGTTCCCCAGAACCTATTACCCTTCCTGACTTAGGTCCCATATAACACTCCTCTACTCTCTATCTGCCCTCCTCATCTTCCGTCTTCATCCCCCTTCGGTCGCAGCAGCCCAATGTAAAGCGACACATACGGAAAACATGTAGAAACGTTTTCTGATGCTGGAAGGGAAACATTCTCTTGAGAAAGCCACCAGTTCTTGCCAGACAGTCATCCTACCAATATCATGGTCATGTTCTTTTCGACTCAAACCTCCGGGAATCACACTTACAGTCCTCATTTCTCTGGAGCCATGACCAACCTCACCCACAAGCTCAACAACACCCTCCGCGTATGGGAGTGCCTACTGATGATGCTGCTCGCTCTCGATCTCGTCGTCACACTCTACGGTCTCGACGTTAAAGCCGCCGAAGCCGTCCTCCCCAATGCAGAAAGTACCGTCGTCATCGTCGTTTCCGAGCTCCTGCTCTTCGCCCAACTGCTGCAGATTGTTCTTCCCGTCTATCCAGAAAGCACATTCGACGTTTTCGGGACCACGCAAAAGATCAAAACCACAGCCTGCAAGTGGATGGGAAGCATGTCCGCCCACAACGGAGGTGCCGCGGAGTTCGCCTCGTCCATTCCGAAACTCGGCGACGACCAACTCAGGACCTTTGGCTTTCTCTTGCTGCCCGTTGCAGCTGCTGTCGTGTGGAAAATCAAGAGATTGTTTCGGCATATACATGGACATCAGATGCGAGAACAGGGGGCCTGGGATGTTTGATAGACGTAGGAAGCGGGTGGAGAGCAACAGGACATTGGAAATAGGTGCAACGCAAGATACGAACATTTGCTTTCTGCGGTATTTGGGATAGAGAAATGGGTTTGGCAAACTTACACATACACTGAGTCGGTGCAATACAGATTATTTTGGGCTGTTTTTAATCAACTTTCCAAGAGCAATGCAAATCATCCATTCTGTGAATTCTGTGCTGTTGAAGATGCTCAGCTGGTACTTTTGACGATTCTACTATTCTTGTCACACGTCATGACTTTGAAATCTGTATGGAGATTCTAACAACTTACAGAGGTGAGTTTACTTGAGTTTAGTCAGCCACTTAAAAAAGAAGTATCTAGCATCAAATAGCTGCTCAAGATGGATATCAAGTCTTTACAAGTCTCTACTGTTGTACCACATAACCCCCTTGATAAGTCATAAGATACTGTCAATCTCTTTCAACCATGCACCTCATGCAGATATAGAGTAAAACTCCCAAGAAAAGTATACATGAAAACGTGAGGTCTCTGCTGCACTGGGTGGCCGGTGAATCACTGCACTAGGGGTGATTCACCCGAGTAACTGACATCATTACCTTTCCATCCTAACATAGCCACCAAGCAAACAACAAGACAGTCAGTTATTCAGTCACTTGCTCCTGACTTAAATAGGTGAGAATCAACTGTGGCTATCATTTAAATACCCATGGTCAAGCTGGCCCCAAACAAGACTTTCTCCAAACAAGCCAATCTGCTCCCACAATATTTAGTTCAATTCACTTCTCACAGCAGACCATCAATTATCAACAAGTGCACTTTCCACCATGTCCTCCATCATACTTGGTGTTTACTGGTGAGTCTATATTATTCCTAGCTCTTATGCATGGGGCTGGTTCTGACTTCCATAGGCTGTGGTACTTTTGCGACGATGTCCTCACCTCCCATCTGGCTCGGCACACTGCTCCCATACCCATCCCTGCGCAACCCTCCTACACCAGCAATGATGTCAGTGTCATTATTCCGACGGTTGATACTGCGGATGACTTCACCGACTGTCTTCGCCTGATCCTTGCAAACAACCCAAAGGAGATCATCATTATCACTGTCAAACGTGACTTTGAGCGTGTCAACAAACTCATTGAGCCTCTCATGCCTCTTATTTTCAAAGGGGACCACCATGTTGTTGTTATGACAGCACATCACGCCAGCAAGCGAGAACAGTCTGTGGTGGGAATGAAGGAAGCAACGGGAAAGATTCTGGCCATTGTAGATGACGATGCCTACTGGGACTCTGAAACCACCCTTTCCTACCTACTTGCACCCTTTGAGAATCCCAAGGTGGGTGGTGCTGTTGGCAAACAAAGGTATGTTATTCATCGAAGCAAAAGCGTTTTGAACGAACACTAAACCGACCCCATCAGCGCTCGTATCATCGAGTCCCGCCGCCACCCGAAGCTCGTTACCCCTTGGGAGGTTGCTGGCCTCAAATCGCTCGACAACCAAAACAATGTCCAGGCCGTTCGCTTCGCTGCCGATGACGGTTGCTTCTGTCTCGTTGGCCGTACCATGATGATGCGTACCGAAATCGCCAAAGATCCCAGCTTCATCCACAGCCTCACCCACGAGTACTGGCGTGGAAAGCTGCTCAACACTGGCGACGACGTCTTCATCACGCGCTGGCTCCTCACCAAGGGCTGGGACATGAGCATCCAGAACGCCCCCCAGGCGGAGATTACCACTCACGTCATGGATAACTCCGACCTGCTTCTCCAGATGATCCGCTGGCAGCGCAATGCCACCCAGACCTTTCTCAGCATGGTCTTTTACGAGCCGGGTATCTACGTGATCTGGAAGTGAGTTGCCTGTGCTTGCTGCTGAGCAGGATAAAATCTGACGCATAACCAGGAAGCACCCCTACATGGCTCGCAAGCTCATCGAGCGGTTGCTTCGACCTTTAATCTCCTGGGTACACATCATTGCTTTCCTCATCGGATACTGCAACGGTTCAGTCATGGCGTAAGTCTCTCGTGGCCGTTTCATTTTGTATGCTTCTAACACATCTCGTCAGTTACTTCGTCGCAATCTGGTACTTGTGGAACACGCTCAGTGCCTACAGGCGCTTCCTCACTCGCTTCCCCTGGGCATCTGGCCACATTTGGGCCGTTGCTTTGCTGGACCACTGCTACCCTATCCTCGACGTCTACGCGTGGATCACCTTGAGCACTGAGACTTGGGGCACTCGCAACGAGGACTAGTTTGTGGACACGGCGGTTTGTGAAATCGTTCAAGTTGCTTCCGTACGTATCGAAACCTGGGCTGTTCATTAGATTCGGTGAGCATTGGTGTTTACTTCGAAAAACTGAACTTGGGAACTTGAGAGTCCCTTGCCTGGCTTGGCCAGTATGTACATGAGCATTCAAGTCAAAAAGCACCGTAGAATAGACAGCCTACGTAATAATGCAGTAGTGCAATAAGCTGATTCCTCTCTGATCTCTATTTTCTGAACACTATGCAGTGTGTCTGGGTTATGACTTCCAGTTATAATTCAAAAACATCAAGTTACATGATCCAAAACATCAGCTGTGATCTTGAATTACTTTGTTAGAGTTGGGAAGTCTGCCTAAGCTCCCAGCTTCAAATGTTGTATTAGGAAGCCTGTTGCCAGCCCGCACTAGATGCCCCAAGCGAAGTCTGGCACTGCGGACCACTCTATCAGAAACGGAGATGCTCATTGGGGCTGAGGAGGTCTTTCTTGGAAATGATCTCTCATAGATTCATAGCGAGTCTTATATTATAGAACTTGAGTATCCGTAGGTTCAATTATTATTAGTTGTTGAATCCCATGTGTAATCTTTTTCAGCCGACCTCCTCTCCGGGTCTAAGTACGTCTGTCTTTACAATAGATCGTCGTAACAAATGACTCAGGTCAACTGCCAAAACTGTCTAATAAGGGACAAAAAGTGTGCACCGTCGCGTCCAAGCCTCCATCCGCCAAGCAACACCAAATACGAGTAGAGACCGAGAATCCACTGCACTGGGGCAAATCCGAAGCTTATGCTAGTGGCTCATGTGATCACCTCTATCCGCCGTTAAGATCTTCGAGTTAATTTCAACTGATTTACACGGTATGTCGAGACCGGAGATTCGCAAATGGCTCGGCCCGGACTGTTCTAATAGCTCGAGTCGAGGATTGAGGAGGAAAATGTTCCCTGTGGAGTTGGCCATTTCAATCCAGGTATCGCACATATTCCTTAAATAGAAGCAGCATGTTATTATTTGAACTTCGACCCACGGCAGAAGAAATACTTTTCCCGTCCAGCTTGTTGCAAGTGAAAAGAGTTTCCCTCGTCAAGTCGTTTATCCATTTTCTCAAGAACACTATTACGCGTATCTACGTCTCTACAATATCTCTGCGAACTTCCGAGTCCTCTTAGCCCGGTCGTTTGCAACAATGAAGCTCCTCACCTTCGTCGCCGCTGGTCTGTGGCTCACAGGCGCTGCCGAAGCCTGCGCTAGATACAAATACTGCCATTGTTACAACCGCGACGGCAAATTCAACAAGGACGCAACCATCAAGGCCTGCAAAGACGCCAAGGGCCAAATGCAAGGCGAAGAGTGTTACTATTACAATGAGCAGATGATTGGCACACCGGACGCAATCAGCAACTGCAGCTTCCGGGAGAACTGTGTCACACACGGCGCGACAGGCGCCGATTCGAGCTGCCGGGTCAAACTGAAGGTCACTTGAGATCGCTGGATGCACCCAAGAGCTGCGGTGGACGGAGGGTTTACGGATGAAGGGTACGGCGGTGAGTTTTATAATTTATTCGCTTCTAAAGTAGCCCTCAGAGCTCGAAATCAGGTCCTAACAATGTGTGAAGGCTTCGGAAGCGGGTCGACTTAGATGCCTCCAACGGCCAGCGGACGGTGGTCAACCCGGCAATCATCGAATGCAATAAAGTTAGACTTGCTTCAACCCATAGACTCGCTTGCGAGATGCCGTTTCAGCCCTCTTAACTTATTAAGTACATACGAAGACGGATCAAAAACTTGTTCAATAGTTTGTGCCTAGCTACTACTCAGCTTTGCCCGTCGTTTGATGCCTATCCCCAATACCAGATTTGCTAGCTTCCAGGTCCAGCAATGTGAGAAAAAAAGACGGCGTGGATGGATCCCGCTGTTCACATATCGCCTGGGCTTTCCGTGCCGATTAATGCCTAATGTTATTTAGCTTCGCTGCCATCGTTGTGCATGGTGCAAATCACAAACCGCATAGTCGACATGTCTGTGCTAGGCAGAGGCAACATTGCTATTCGTTTCTCGCGGGCGAGTGCTTGGCGTCCATCTGACACCTATGGGTAGTTTCTTCCCCCATACAACGTCTCTCGCCCTTCAAGAAATGGTTCCACCTGACCCTCCGTTCAGGAGCGCTGCCAGGCTGGCTTCCTCATCGTCCGAGTCGTCATCATCGTCTCCTTCCATCAAGTCGATAACCAGCACCGATCCCGAGCTCAGCGTGTCCAGCTGGAATCCCGCCTTCAGAACCTCAGCAGTGTCGAATATGCATCCCGCGACCAAGAGGCCGATGTCAGCCTCCTTGAGGGCCAAGCACACGAGCCGAAAGTGCTCATGGTGAGTGTCGGTGTCGTTATCGAAGATCAAGACGACATTGCGGTGAGTGAGGCAGAAGTCATCGCTGATGTTCCCCTTCTTCAGCGCTGCCGAGAGCTTCGCTGGTTCGGTCTGCTCGGTGACTGCGAGGCGGGTGAAGATGGTGCCTTCGAGAAGCGACTGGGCGAATTCCGCCTTCTTGGGTGTAAAGATTGTTACGTTGGGAGGCAGCGCCGCGGCGCCCTGGCTGTCGGAGGTGGACATTATGCAGTGCGTGGACAGAAAACTGTGACTCTGTGACGTTGTAGAAAGTAGAACCTCCATCAAGCTCCAAGTTGTGGTTGAGATGCGTCAAAGATTTCGATATCGCTTATGTAATCTCATCATTCCCAAAGATCTCATTGGCTGTGTTGCCTTACTCGATCGGGGCGCGATAAGTGTACTGTGTAAGATGTGATACGGCAAGAGCTGAACTGATGCCTTGTGAAACACTGAGATGAATCATGATCAAAAATAAGGTATGGTGAAGAAGAGTATCATAAGCCACAAGTATATGCACCTACCGATTATGAATCATGCATCTATCTTCATCTTCCGGCTCTTCACTCGGAACTGATCGGTAGTGAGCCAACCAAACTCGTCGTACATCTTAAGGGTTAGGTCACCTTCCTGGAATTTTTACCTGCATAGATGTATTGATTTCGTGTGATTATTGCTTCTTACGAAAATCAGTATGAGCTATGGAGGGCAGCCACTTGTCGTTCTCGGGCTGATACCTGCGGATGTTTTTCTACAGCTTCTAATGACCAATTCGTCGGCGGATACAGTGGTCGAGTTGAGCCAACATCCGCCAGCCACTCAAGGCCTGCAATAGGTACGACTCGTACAGCCACTGGAGCCTGCGAAACACGGGCTTTGCGGCAAATGGGTTGGCTATCTCTATCGATAGTCTCTATAATGACGCGGTGATTTACTGAACGTAAATGTGAGAAGGGGAACCTTGTCTCTTTCAACAGAGACTAACAGCTTCAAAAGTGATATTCCTGTCTCGGAGTCGGCCTGCCTCCCGATGAGTTGACACCGCTGTAAGAGCTCTTGGTATTTGGGAGGACTGCTACGTTCTATTTTTCTTATATCTCCGACTGTTCTGCATTCACACATTGCCCGCGGATTCAACAACTCCCGAACTGCGTTGATCAACATGTCTTCCGTTAGCCAGGGGAAGACTGATGACATCCATCATGGACTCTCAAGAACCACTCTGTTTCTCTCACTGGTCCTCGCCATATGTTGAAGGGGCAACATCATCGACGCTGACTGCGAAGACCACCGCCGACTCCGAAGGCTGCTGTCTCACGGGTCCTCAACTCAAGCTATGCTGAATCAGTAGCCGACGATTATGCAGTACATCGATCTCTTGGCCCAGTGTCTCCACGAAAACTGCGAAAACGTCGTCAAGAAACTGGACATGGTAAGCTGGTATCACTGGTGTATTCGCCATTATCAGCGGCCCTGTTTTCGGCGAGCCTTTTGGATGCTTGGAAAACAGCGATTATCAACCCTGGGCATCTGCCATCTTCGGGGCCGTCAAGCAGCATGCTCCAATGGGGCTGGTTGAAAGATACAAGCTCCTTGCACCGCTGCTGAAGCTGTCGATTCCGCTTTCCACAAGGCAAAAGGCGCAGGCGCAAATGGACTTGACTTATGTCAATGTTGATAAGCGGCTTGCCTTGGGTACGCCGCGAGACCTGAATTCATCCAGGTGATGACGCTGAAGGGAGACTTGGTGAGTGAGGGTGTACTTCTGGCACGATGTCACTACTAAATCGTGATTCACAGATGATAAGGCGAGAGGAGATTTACGACAATGCGAATCTACTCATTGGCGCTGGTTCCGAGACTACAGCCACGGCATTGTCGGCTGCGACCTTCCTGCTTGCGACGAATGTCATTCATGACCGGTTTATACCTCACGACGTCAGCACCCTTTCGCGATGCATTCGACGGGGTATGCTGACAACGTCCCAAAGAGTAGCGGAGTCTACCTAGCACTACGCAATCTTCCGCGACTCAGGGAACTTTGCCTTGCTTGATTCTTTGACTCAAGGGAGAGTTGAACACGCACTTGAAGCCCAGAAGCTGTGAGGGGTAGACAGAAACGAGGATGGTTTCGGACAACGTCGTCAAGTTGACGATACACATTGCATGTCGTCAACTCGTGTGGTTAGAGGAAACATGAGCTTTGCTGAAATGATTCGTATCGGGAAGTCAGCGCAGTTCTTGGTCAGTTGCCTTCCAATCGGAGTGTGCCCGCAACTGTTGCTCAGTTTGAAACATATCGCAGCCAAATGGCAAACTACATCTCCTTCCACGAACCTCCAATCAACCAACTTTGAAACAATGTTCTCTGGTTCATTCACACTCTGGGGCCTTGATTGGCAGAAGCGACTGGTGATATTGACCAGGTGGAGTGTTTGTCCTGACCCGGTCGTATTCGCTACCAAAGTTTTCTCTCTAACTGACAGATCTGCAAGGAAACTCTTGGGGATGGAAAAGGGGATTGCCGGATTAAGGCGTGCACGAGCCGGAATAGAGTGTCTCTATGTGAGTGTTTGATCAATACGGATCCATGCTTGTATATACCCCAGCATAGCAGGGTCTGGAGGCCCATCCTTTGCAACGACACGTCGATTTTCTCCCCTTGGAATGTCACCCAGTCGGAGCTGCCTACGATGGGTCTCTTGGCCAGAGGCAGTGCTGAAGTGGGACCTCGTGCGATGCTTCTCTCTTCAAATAAACAGCACAGCGCGGTCCACGATCAAGAGGTTCCGTGCTCTCTTCACGCTTCCGAAGTTGTCCGCCTACACTGCTCGGTGTGTGCTGCAGTCGTTGACTTTGTCTCTGTGTTCCTTACGTTCATTTCGCAAGCACAGCGAAGAAAACATTCGTTCAAACAGTTCCTTTGGGCTGTGTCCTTTCGTTGCCAGTCGCGCAACTGACTCGGTTGTCCCATCACTCGTAAAGCTTTCTTCCAACAACGCAAAATGCGCGTCTCAATCGCTTCCCTGGCCCTTTTGGCCCTCGCCGACAACGTCTCGGCCAATCTTCACTCTCTTGCGGTAGCGGCCGGCAAGAAGTATTTCGGAACCGCCACCGATAATAACGAGCTTGCCGACTCTTCTTACACAGCCATCACGAAGGACACCAAGTACTTTGGCCAGATTACACCTGGAAACGGGCAGAAATGGGACTACACCGAGTCCAAACAGGGTGTCTTCCAGTATAGCTACGCCGATGTCGTACCTCGGTTTGCCAAGACGAACGGTCAAATTGTGCGTTGCCACACTCTTCTCTACCGCTCCCAGACACCCACTTGGGTTACCAGCGGCTCGTGGTCCAAAGACCAGATGACTGCTGTCATCAACACGCACATCGAGAACCTGGTCGGACACTACAAGGGCCAGTGCTACTCCTGGGACGTCGTCAACGAGGCCGTCGACGACGAGGGCAAGTACCGCGATACCGTCTTTTACAAGGTCCTCGGCCTCGAACACATAACGCTGGCCTTCAACACCGCTCACGCCGTCGACCCCGAGGCCAAGCTGTACTACAACGACTACAACATCGAGAACCCGAACGCCAAGCAGAAGAAAACGGTCGAGCTCGTCAAGTACCTCCAGGCCGCCAAGGCCCCGATCCACGGCGTCGGTCTCCAGGGCCACTTCATTGTCGGCAGCATGCCCAGCCAGGCGGACCTCGAGACCGCCGCCAACGAGTTCGCCAGTCTCGGCGTCGACGTCGCCTACACCGAGCTCGACGTCAAGTTCACGAAGCTCCCCTACACGGGCGAGGGGCTCCGGAAGCAGGCCGACGCGTACGCCGCCGTCGTCAAGGCCTGCCTCAACGTCGACGCCTGCGTCGGCTGGACCATCTGGGACTGGACCGACAAGTACAGCTGGGTGCCCAACACGTTCCCCGGCCAGGGCGGCGCGTGCCTGTTTGACAGCAACTTGAAGCCCAAGCCCGCGTACGACGCTGTCGTCGCCGCTCTCGAGGCTGCGGTGAAGAAGAGCGCGTCGACCCAGACTGCTTGAACACCGACCGTGACTGCGACCGCTGACCTTTCTTTGAAGCCAACTAGTACCGTTGTTTCGACCTCTGTTGCAGAGAGGGCTCATTCTACAGATGTCGCTCCTGTTAGGGATACGACCGCTACCGAAACCGCGTCCGCCACGAGCTCTGATGCCATTGCTTCTGTCACGTCTCTGCCCTTGTCCTCGGCTTCTGGCGCTGCGGCGAATGCTACGGCCATCTCTACAAAAGGCTCTGCTACTGTCACAGGTTCTGCCGGTGTTGTCACCTCCATCGCTGGCAGTGGTGTCCCGGGAGATGACCCGCCTCTAGCAACGCCTGGTTACGCCATCACGACAGCTGCTCCTAACGGCCAAGTTTCTGGTGTCTATGGCAGTCTCCCCGTCCCGACACAAACCGCTGTTCCTGTTTCTCCTACGCCAATGACTCCTCGCAAGAGGAAGCGCCTCCGACGCTTGAAGAAGCGCCAGGCCTTGGCTGCGCGCAAAGCTGTGGCTTAGATGCCGTGGGAGGGATATGAGGCTGACGCAGGTTGTCGATTCGGCATTTCCGTTTTCAAGCGATAGGGCAGTTCCATCTTAGTAATACACACCTGCACTTGTTGACATTCTAGCCGTATTCCTTAACGAGTGTCCATTACTCTTGGTGAACCGTTGGGAAGTACAGCCTGCGCCGATACAAGTCAATAGACTGGCGTAGAATTGGCCGTTTTGAACGCGAGGAAAGAAGCATTTGGAGACTGAAGCGCCAATCACGTAGACTGATCTGACGGCACATGATTCTACTTAATACGGTCGCCTGTTCGCTAGTTTCAGAACCCCGCTCGTCATGCACGGCTGACTGACAACTCTTCGCTCTTCACGCTGCCCAGCCTTACCTGCAGTACTCATCCTTCTAGGTAGGTCTCATTGTCCTCGTGAACTCGAGTATCACTAAAGCATGACTGACATTCCCAAGTAATTCGTCAGGTGATACGATGTTCTCATCGCTGAATCGGCGGGACGATGCTGCCCAGTCTGGATTCGACATGTCCGAGGCGAACGAAGCGCCATTACAGTCAATCAACATTCAACCAGCCGAAACTGACAGCCACTCCACATCAGAGATGCCTCGCTATGGAGCATCCTACACTTCGTACCAGCCTCTATTCCACGATGACATAAGACTTATCAAATTACTGCCAGGGAAGTGGGAAGACTCAGTCGCGTGCGAGCTACGAAACCATCGCCGTCAGCAATGCCCGAGATATGTGGCACTCTCCTACGCCTGGGGAGATATCAGCAGCAGAGTCCCCATCACCGTCAACGGAAACGAGCACTACGTCGGCAGCAGTCTGTTCACAGCACTAAGGCGCTTCCGAGCACTCACTCTCGACGCTTCTTCCGGCACTGAGAAGAGCTTCTTACCAGAACTCGGAGACGAGACAGACTCGCTTTACATCTGGGCGGACTGGCTATGTCTCAACCAAGATGATGAAGCCGAAAAGGAGAGTCAGATTCCTCGCATGGGTGTCATTTTCGGGCAGGCCGACCGCGTCGTGGCCTGGTTGGGAGAGAACAGCGAGACTGAGGACGGCAAGGTGGACCTTCTCATGAAGCTCTGTGACGTTGAAGCTCCACAGAGCGACCATGTTTGGTACGAGGAGTCGTACCAAGAAAGTCTCTTCAGCGTTCTTGGTGGACACGCGAATGAGTTTCTTGACATTATCCATTCGTTCCTGGTTCGTCCATTCTTCGTCCGACTCTGGATCATCCAAGAGATGTATGCTCCTCACGCAACAGCAAATGTCTCTCATTTAATAACCCATGACAGGGCACTTGCAAAGTCGCAACCAGTTATTCTCTCAGGGCATCACTGGTGCGACCTTCTATCACTCAAACAAGTATGGAGGTTCGCATTGGCAACACGACTTGTCAACCAGCATCCGGAACCCTCCACCACTGTACACTTTCACATCGAAGCCCTTGTTCGAATGCGAAGCCTCCACGAAGCGGCTTCTTCCAGTAACCGTCGCGATGATGTTGAGATGGTTGGCTACCTGCTCAATCTCTATCTCAGAGCAGTTCAGGGATCTTTCCAAGCGAGCAGACCTCACGACCAGCTGTACGGGTTGCTGGGCATTGCCGGAGCCACCGGTCTGCCGCAAAGTCTCCGCCCGAACTACGGAACCTCCTTCGAAGAGGTGTTCGAGGAATACACAAAACAGCTCCTGAAAAGTTGTGGAGACATTTCCATTCTCAACCGTCACCATTGCAGCTTGAAGGGTGTTCCCTCGTGGGTACCGGATTATCGATCTCATCCTTGGCTGTTGACGCACGAAGACTGGCCTGGCCTGGAGTTCCTGGGAGACAAGATGGTTGTTCGCGGAGTTGTTCTGGATCATTGTATCGGCGTCTGGAATCCCTGCCAGAAGTATTCTTTCGGAGACGGGAGCTATGATCTATCGTCTCATCTGCAGTCACTGCAAAGCTTCTTCCAAGTTGCTTCAGCCGCCAGCGGAGCTGATGTAAGCTCCATTATCCGCTCTTGGATAGACATGTGCCTCACAGCCATTGGAACGCATGACTTCGAAGACGCCCCGGTCTTGAAGGACGTACTGTGCCAATCGATATTAGCTGGTGAGCCAGTCGAGTCCGAGCAGTGGAAAGATGAGACCGGGGCTCTGGACTACGTGCTGGGGGCTTCTGTCGTCGCAACTGGGAGAGCAACAGTAGATACGCTTGTTCGTGGAGATGCCAGGCCGGAGGTTGGAGATGTGCTTTGCGCTATCGAAGGCGGGAAGACTCCCGTCCTGCTCAGACCTGTGGCAGAGGGTGAACATCTGTTTTGTGGTATGTGCCATAGGTGGGAAGGTGAGAAAATGGTCGAGTACGGCTTGAGGTGGTTTGACGGCCGCGAGTTGCGATCCTTCACGTTGGTATGAAGCAGTTCTGCTTTTGTGATCTGTGTGGAAACAACAGCTGATGGTATTTTTCCCCTATGTACACCTCATCCTTCATTTCATTTTGCCTTGGAGCGGGCTACGCCACGAATGTGACGAACAATGCTTCCTAGCCACGATCCTGGGGGGCACCCCAAAGGTACGTAATCCAAGACTTTTTGCCTCCTCGTATACCTTTCGTACTGACCATTGGGTATCACGACACGTTCCATATCACAGCTTTTCAACATGGCTTCCGTGATGATCAGCCAGCCCGAGTCACATTATCAAATCATACTTCAGTAACTTTCTCAATTTCACAAAACTGTCACCAACCAGAACAATAAGCAGGACTCGGACGGAGATGAGGATTCGTGGCTCCTCGGGGGGCTATCATATCCATTGACCATTCTTCTCTGTCAAATCAGGCTGAGGCTGTACACTGCATCTCCCGCATGACGACAGGGATGAGAACCAATCGTTGGTATTAGGCTGCGTATTGGACACTGGTTCTTACCATCAAAGTACTTATCTGGTTGGTAATAAAAAGCAAGCGCCATCCACGACCCCGCTCTCTGCTTACTTGTGCTCTTCCCAAGCTCTGGCCCTCACACTCGTCTTTCTTCCTCGCTCTATTCTCTTCTTCTATCCATCGACTCTGTCGTTGTTTGTTTTTAAAACGAACAAGATCGTTCAGATCAAGCGCTACCATGCACCAAAGACCCAGAGAGCATCACCCAGTGGACGAAAACTATCTCGACATCCCTCAGCACCACCGAGGCTACCACTCCGATGACGAAGCTCGACTTGATAGGCGTGCCAGCGGATTGGTGAAGTCTCATAGAAATGGCTCTTTGCCATCGCCATCAGCAGTACCTTCGCCTTCCAGCCCCTTGACCCGAACACCGTCAGACCACAGAGCAAACAGACCTTCGGCTTCATACTCTAATCGAGTGCCTTCACCACCCATGCAGCTGGGCCGTGGTCAGCGGAGGTTTTCGACGCAAGAGGTGCGACCAGTGCGCCAGACGAGCCATTCACCAAGGCGGCGTGACGCTCTTGTGTCTTACGAGAAGGAGTATTCAAGTTTAACCGTTGCTTCCCGCCGTCCACCTGGTAACCATTCCTATGCGACAAGACCCGACGCCCATTCGCTTTTCCCTAAAGTCAAAATTTCAGCGCCAACTCGTCAGATCCAAGAAGACCACTATGCTGTTGTCCCAGACAACAAGACAGAGTCACTGGTGCTCTCTCGGCCATCAACAGTCACCTCAAGCTCAGGAACCCTCGGGCACAAGTCCTATGAGTACACTCCGCTCAATGACACCCAGTTCCGACTTCTCGAAATTTCCCCACAAAGAATGTCTACACTCAAGTGCAAGCTCATTACCGAATCCGTCCTAAGTCCGCCAGAATATGTCGCTGTCTCCTATGCATGGGGTGATGAACGCGACACTCAGGAGCTTGAGCTTAATGGCACAGCTGTTCCCGTGGCTGTCAGTCTTCATGGGGCACTGAAAGCCCTACGTCAGAGGAACAACCCAGTCACGGTTTGGATTGACGGCCTCTGCATCAACCAGCAGAATCGAGACGAAAAGGCAAAGCAGATCGCGCTCATGACCAAGATTTATGGCAAGGCTAAATCGGTTGTTGTTTGGCTCGGCCCCGAGGCCGACAGAAGCAGTTCGACTGTCAATCTTCTCAAGAAGCTGTCGCGCGAGGCCAAGTCGCCCCATCGCATCCGGGAACTGCTGAAAACAAACGAGCGAGATGTATCAGCCATCGTTTCCTTGTTTGAACGAGACTACTGGAAGAGACTCTGGGTTGTTCAAGAGGTCTTCATGGCTCGGGAAGTCACAGTATACTGCGGATCCACGAAGCTCCCATGGGACATCTACAAAACCGCTTCGGACGTTTTACAAACGCACAAACGTGATTTGGACTTCTACTTCCCCAGCAACTCCCAGGGCAGAGACTATTCCAGAGCATCCAAGAACCAATACTCGTACGCCCAGATTCTGGCATACCAAGGGCCGGCGAGCATTCCAACCCGCCACGCTCTGAAACTTTGCGAACAAGACTTGCTCTTGGAGGTCATGCGACTCGGCCGCAGAAAGTTTGCGTTTGCTGCCAAGGACAAAGTGTTTGGGATACTGGGGCTGCTTAACGAGGATATCCGGAGCGAGCTGAAAGTAGACTACGACGCGTCCGTCAAGGAGGTTTACACCAATGTCGTAGATGTTATCCTCCACACTACGGGTCGCCTAGACTTCATCTGCGAGTCGATTCACTTCCCCCTCCATACCAACACCCACAGCCTGCCATCGTGGGTTCCCGACTGGTCGCACGCTCCCGACTGCGCGGCTTTGGGGGCCATGGACATCGGCACAAAATTCACGGCATCAGGCAGAAGAGAGGCCGATTTCGATTTCGAGTCCGATGACAAGCGACGCAACAAGATCAAAATCAGAGGCGTGCGGATCGACACCGTCGAGGTACGTGGAATCGCGGTGGGAACGCTGTGTAACCTGGCCGACTACCTCATGGCCTTCATACACTGGAGGGCTCTGCTTTTCGGCAGCATGAGTCCCGGCGCCGATAGCTCGTCTTTCCAGGACGTCTTTTGCAGGACTTTGTCTCTGGGAAAGGTGCCGCGGAAGTGGGAAAACCCCCGCGACTGGGTGAAGGTGTGCTACCACGTCTTCGCGTCGCTGATTCGCGAGCGACTGCCGCACCTCGCCATCGATAGGGAGCTGGAGAGTTACTCAAGAGCAACTGTAGACATTCTTCCTGCAGAGAGAAGGGCGTTTCTGCACGACAACTTTGGCTCCCGCATGATGGGACGCTGTTTTTACGTTACGAAGGAGAAGCGCATGGGACTCGGGTCGGGCTTCATGACTGCTGGCGACGTCATCGTCGTGCCCTTTGGGTGCTCGACGCCGATAATTCTTCGACCAGAGGGGTGCCGTCAAGAGTATCGTTATGTTGGCGATGCTTATCTGCACGGCTACATGTACGGGAAGGCTATTGACCAGTTGGAAGCCAAAGAGCGGAGTGAGGAGAGCTTCCTACTTCACTAGGCTCTGTTGTCGGTGCTCTCTTTTATTTTCTTTTCTTTTCTCGGTACACACCTTCTTCGTCCCACCCAGGCACTAGCCTGTGGTCACAACAAGCTTCGCGAACTAGGCCGGCCGCGCATCAGTTATAGAGGGTTTGGAAGAAATCGCTAGAGATTCTTCCAAAAAGGCAAAGAACGTCCGGTCATCAAGTTCTCAAAACTGTCCATGTAAGCTCTTTGGCGCCTGATGACACCGGCTTCACGCCGACGTCTCCGGGTTAACGCCGATGCTTAAGTTTACCTCTTTTCTTTTACCAAGAGCCCAAGTGACATCTTTGGTGGATGAATCAACAAACAAGAAGCCAAACCCACTTCGCTTGTTCCAGGGTCTGATCTTTACGGCCAAATGCCAGGAGTATCGGATTTGTCTGCAGCCGAGAGCGATTGCCATATTAATGCGACGTGGGTTGAGAATTAAGCAGTTGTGATCATTGTCAAGCAGGAAAGAGCTTATACTTACATGTCTTTTTGTTACTGTTCACACTGCTATCTACTGAAGGTATTGCTAGGTGGGTAGCTGCACTCACTCACAGAAACCGTCGATTGATCATATTTGATACAATAAGATCGATAATCCAGGTCATGAATGCTGTGCCTCAAGGGGAGTCATTTCTGTAAGCTCGAGAATAATCCCATCAGCAGTTTTGCATCTATGAAACGGACTCAAATGTCTCTCGCGTTATTCAGGGCAGACTTGGTAACTAAATGACTTTGACGAGCAGATCATCACTCCCTTCGTCCCAGCTACAATCAACTATGGCCGTCAGTATCCTTTTCGTGCTGGAAGCTAGATGTACTCATCTGACTGGAAGGAGCCCGAATCAGCAAGTTCTCCGTATTGCTTGTGGAGATACCCGATGGTTCATGCTCCGAGTCCAACCTACCTGGGTCAGCTAGCTTTATTCCGGTCATGATATCAACAACCTTGCGAGAAGAATATCAACATTCCCCAATGGGAAACCTAGGCATTCGATACGCTTATCACAATGGCTTGAAGAAGGTCGCCAAGCTGTTTCGCCATGCTGCCACAATTTGGAGTAGAAGTTGAGTGATTGACACGACCAGACCAATACCACGACACAAAAGGGGACAACTGGATAGCACCGTCGAGAGCCTTGACATGCAGCATTGACAACCGGATTACTCCGGTAGCAGCTGCTAGGCTCATAACGTATGAGACAGTTCTGAAGTCATGTAAGTTGACAACGAGACCAGCACCAGCACCAAGAATCTCCAGCTCACCTGTCCTTCCTTTCATCATTACAGTCTTTCAGCCATGCGGTACTCGACTCTGTCAAAGCTCATCAATGTCGCTCTCGCAGCCCGCCCGTTTCTCAACGACCCCGACACGGGCATCAACGCCATTCGGACGTCCGTTCATGTTTGTTAATACGTAAGGTGCGAATGGCGTGGTTAGGGCTGCTCAGCTGCTCAAGCATGAGATTGCCATTGACGCGGCGAATCTTGGAGTTGCAGATCTGAAGCAAATCAACTCGTCTTTTGTAGGTGGACCTAGGTCCATGTTTGGCGTGATCGAACGGGAGAAATGCAGGTCAAGCTTCAGTATAACGGTTGGTACAGCTAGACGACAAGTGGGAAGGCGATATCAGCAAAATTTCGGTGACAGTTCACCAGGGATTTGACTTGGATGAGAATGCGACGTACGAAAGCTTTGAAGAACAGAATTGGCTGGCAGAACGGAAGAAGATGAACATTACTTTATTTCGGCTAGATAAATTAAGAAATTGGAGTTCGCTTGGCCATATGACCCCTGGGTACCAAAAGAGGATGAGGCAAAGGCAACGGGCTATCCTGCCCCTGCTTCATCTTCACATCCGACTTTGAGTGTCTCTTCATCTCTAGCAGCACCTCAATGATTGCCTGCAGCCTTTCGTCAATCTGGTCGAGTTTCTCCTTGCTTCGTGCAACGTGTCAGTTATCTTGTTCTGTCCAAGATTGAAAGAGGTCATACTACTCGGGAGAGATTAGAACCCGTTGACCCCTTATTATCTCTCTCAGCTCGAGCTTCCGCTCACATGGCACTCAGACACTCTCGACTGCCGGCAGCTGGAACACGGCGACTTTTTATCGCACCGAATCCAAGTCATTAAAGTCAGCAAAGCTGGTGTGGGTTGATGAAGAGCTGGCTGGGCAGGTGGCAAGGTGCCAGCCTGCCAAGCTCCAGACATGATATCGTCCATATTGGGCCAAGTCTCGCCAGCTCGGAGTGTCCGGCCACCGGACAAGGACTTTGAGGATGCCGAGAGTCCCATGACCTGGCAGAACCTGAGCTGAGAATCGACGTCTGGGTTTGAATCAATGAATCGAAGAGTAAGACGACGTTAAAGATTGCTGCGATTGGCGGACCAAGACGTCGCCAAGCGGCTGCCGGGACGGCTGATCCACAATCGGGCCCCGAGGACCCCGAAACCGGAGATTAGAGTCGGGAGACCCGCGGTTCAAGCACATGTGATTCTCGCGATGAGCCTGGGCTGGCAGCACGGCTTGCCGCGGATCCGGAACGCAGTGGAACATGCGGGGGATCAAACTGCCGTGTGCCTCAGTGAAAGATCAGCCCACCACGTTATATACTATTCACAGTCTCTCGGCCGAGACACACGAGCCAGCTCGGACCGGGACGATGCAGAAAGAAGGTTCCGAAGCCTTCAAGCTGTGCCACCTTGGCACCGCAGCCAGTTTCGTGCAGACGTGAACGGATCCAACCACTCCATCTACAGCTTCACTTACAAGCAGGTGACCGCCTCCAAGCCGTCAAAGGAACACGGCGGTCTAGACGGCTGGCCATGACTCGCACACGCCCACGCTGATTCAATTGCAACATGCTCTCGGCCGGAGCTAGATTGCAATACACCGCCTCTCATTGGTATTCCCAGCACGAGGTGGGGAGTCAAGACGGATAACAAAGCATGCTATAGCCTATGAGCGGGGATCTTGGGACAAAGAAGAGCTCAGGATCAAAAGCTGCTTGAGGAATCTTGATGGATATCCTCCGGAGTCCGAGACGTGATGCTCGCTGGGACGAGACCAACAGGCATTCAGCTGGGAACTGGAACATGCTTCTGGAAGTATTCTGATCATCGCCAAGTCTTTCTCTTCAAGCGAGTGTGACAAACAGGCAAAACACCATGTCTCTCTTCTCAAGCATCGTCAACCCGTACCTCGCAGCACTCGCGACCATCCTCTTCACCCTCATCCTGACCGTCCTCAACCGCACACGACGTCACCACCACAACCTCCCACCCGGCACCAAACTCCCACCGGGCCCCAAACCTCTCCCGCTGATCGGAAACCTCCTCTCCATCCCACCAGTGCACTCCTGGCTCGCCTTCCACGAGCTCATCAAGCAACACGGCCCCATCGTCCGCCTCACCCTCCCCGGCCAGCAGCACGTCCTCCTCGGCACCGAAACGGCCGCCAACGACCTCCTCCGCCAGCGCGGGAACCTCTACAGCGATCGCCACCACGCCCCGGCCTCGTCGCACCTCCTCACCGACGACCACATGCTCCTCCTGCTGCCGTACGACGACAAGTGGCGGCGGTACCGCCGCTTCCTGCACCAGGTCACCATGTCGCCCGTCGCGCCCGCGTACGAAACGGAGCAGCGCATCGAGGCCGTGCGGCTGCTCCGCGACGTGCTCCGCGAGCCGGGGGACTACGAGGCGCTGTTTGAGCGGTTCAGCGTCGGGTTGGGCATGCGCATCATCTACGGTCTGAGGTTGGAAAGCGGACGGGACCGGGACGCGAGGATGATTCTCGACATCGTCCACGAACTGGAACGCGTGGGTTCGCCCGGGGCGTACCTGGTGGACTTGTTCCCTTCACTGATGTATCTCCCCGAGTGGATGGCGCCCTGGAAGAAATACCTCCGCGCGCGACGGCGGCGCGACGAGAAGTTCTTTGACGAGCTTGTTGAGAGGAGCAGGTCGCCTTCCTGGGCGCGCGTGTGGCTCCAGACGAGCGATCAATGGGGCCTGACGAGGCGCGAGGCGAACTGGATGCTGGGATCGGTGTTCCAGGCCGCCGCCACGACGTCGGGGTCGGCCTTGTCGTCGTTTGTGCTGTGCATGGTGCGGAATCCCGGCTGGTTCGAGAGGTTGCAGAGGGAGGTTGACGAGGTTGTCGGGCAGGGGAGGTTGCCTACGTTTGCCGACATGTCGCGATTACCGCTTGTGAGGGCGTGTGCCAAGGAGACGTTGCGATACTACCCGATTACCGCGGGAGGGTTTCCTCATCGACTGACGGAGGACGACACGTACAACGGATACTTCCTCAAGAAGGGGACCGTGGTGCATGCTGTGCAGTGGGCGATCCAACGAGACCCTGAGCTCTACCCGGATCCCGAGGTTTTCAACCCAGACCGCTGGTTGGATCCGGCGTTTCCGACGTACAAGGAGCCGCTCACGGTGTATCCCAACTTGCAGGACTATTCGGCGTTTGGGCACGGTCGGAGGATATGCCAGGGAATCAACATCGCCGAGAGGAGTCTGAACTTGAAGGTTGCTCTCATGGCGTGGGGTTGCAACATCACAAGAGCCACAGACGCCAGTGGGGTTGACATTGTGCCGCCTCTATACGATTTCGTCGAGGGGTTCAACGTCCAGCCAAAGCATTTCGACTTCAACCTTACACCGAGGAGCCAGGGGAGAAGTGAGCTGATAGAGAGGGCGTACGAGCAGTCGTTGAAGGACGATCCGCTGCTATGAGGGGTTGATGCTTGTGGTTTGAACGGTCGTACAGCAAGCGAGGCGCTTTTGATTTACATGATTGAGAAAATTCATAATCATGTGGTTGAGTTGTCTCCTCTCATCTTAAGATATGCCGAATACGCCAGCTTGAAATTGCAAAATCGCCTTTTCCTAACCTTTTAATGCTTGCTTCATGAGACGGATGAAAAATATTAACAGAGCACATGACAAGAGGCCAAAGTAGAGCAGAGCCACGTCAGTTATTCGACATGTTCACTCAAGTCGCCAACGTAACACCAGTCATGGGCGTCCCCCCCTTCGGCCCAGCCTCGTTGAACCTCTTCCTCACCTCGACACCCAAGCTCTGAATCGCCCTGATCAGCGGCACAAAGTCCCTCTCGGCCCTCGCCGACGTGACCATGCCCTCCGTCACGCGCTCAATCAGCGCGACGTCCTCGGCGCGCGACCGCACGTCCGGGTCGCGGAGGACGTTGCTGAGCAGGCACGCGTACGACACGTACAGCCGGAACATGCCGAACAGCACGCACATGGACTCCGGGTACGGGTTCTTGGCCATGAGGAGGTGGACGATGTGCAGCAGGTTGCGCGAGGCGTCGACGGCGAGCGGCGAGGCGGGCACGTCGGCGTCGGAGGACACGGGGCGCGGCGAGTCGGCGCCGAGGACGGAGAGCTTGCGCAGCATGAAGATGACGTACGTGTACCCCGTCAGCGCGACGTCGCCCATGACCCAGCCCTCGGCCTTGTTGTCGCTGTTGAGGGCGCGTTGGATCCAGCCGTCCTGTGTGGGTGTCGTCAGCATCAGATGGTTTCCGTAGGTACGATAGGGAGACATGAAGGGCGGTGCTTACCAACTGCCAGTCGGCATACAACTGGAAAATCTCCCTGCATAAGTCCTCTGTTTTGGGTCTCATCGAGGCCTCGGTGCAGTTCGGACCGTCCAGCTGCTGGAAGAAGCGCGAGACAATGAAGGTCAGACGCGAGCTGATGAGAAAGGCCGCGGTGGGCACGGCGTTCATGTCCGGCTGGGCGTCGGCCGAGAGCCACGGTAGGTTCACCTTCCACGAGTTGACGTTGGCGGTGAGGGCGGCGGGACGGTTGAAGAGCAGGCGGAAGAAGAAGTCGACCTGGATGAGTTCCCAGAACCCCTTGCGATCGGCGTCGAGCTTGGTCTGGTCGAGCAGCGAGGGGTCGACGTCGGCGGTGTGGGCGTCGAGGTTGTGGAAGTTGAGCTTCTGGGCGTACTCGCAGGCGTACGTGTACATGCGCCAGCTGAGTTCATCGTCGAAGCACTCGGCTGCTGTGCGGCACTGATGGTGGTGGTGGTGGTCAGTGAGATGTGAAGTTGAGGTGTGAGGTGTGAGGTGAGAGGTGAGTGTGAGTGTGAGTGTGTGAATGAGACGCGAGGGTGAGGTGAGGTATGAGGGTGAGTTGAGATGTGAAGTCGTGAGATGATATTGGTCTGTAGACATACCATGAAAATAGCCGCGATGCAATCTGTCGTCGTCCCCGTGGCCTCACGCTGCCACAGCGGTAGCGAGCGGAGGCAGCAGAGGTACATCAGGCGGACATAATCGAAGCCCTCGTCTTTGCCAGTGAAGGTGGCGCTGAGGGCGCACCCGTGGTAGAGGATGCCGTAGTAGACGACGAGTATTGCGGGATCGAGGTGGACGTGAGGCAGTTCCAAGAGATCCGGGATAAGCTCGATGAGCTTCCGGTTGATGAGACTGACAAACATTTCCGTCTGCATGTGCGCAAAGTAGTCTGGGAGCTGTGAGCGAGTACTCTCTCGTGGCTTCGTCTGTCTGCCCACAGCCACCGGGACAACTCACTCTGGATCCATACTCTACACAGTTCTGGCGGCACTCTCACGTTCTCGGTGATGGCCGCCGCTGCTATTGTCTGAAGCCTCAGTCGCTGTACCTGGTCGACGGCATCCTTAAGGATGGCAGCCGTGTCCAGCTCAGGTGCTGCGCTGGGCGTCGCGAGCGAGGTCCAAGGCGACGTCGCCAACCCCCCGGCCGCGCTTGACGGAGCTGGAGACGACACGTCGGAGGGTACGCTATTGGATATGGACGCATGCCGGCGCGGGGTGGGGAGCGGTTCGGAGGAGGACGCGGACGTTGCCGCTCGCGCAGACCGATGCACAGGAGTCGATTCAGAGGCAGACCCAGTTGCAGCGACGTCTTCTTCGGACCCCTGCGTCTTGGGCGCGTTCGGCAGGGCTGTGCAGTGCTTCTCGACGCGTTGCAGCCTTTCAAGGATGGTCGACAGGGCGTCGTCTGTCGTACTAGGACCACCGACGACGGGACTTTAGCGACTATGGGGATGTTGTCGTCTCGGGATGGAGGACCGGAGCTTACGACGTCAAAGTCCGAGCCACCTTTCTCTTGACCCTCTCGGGATACACGCAGTCTAAAGCATGTGTCCTACACCTATCGCAAATCGGCATAACCCGACTACATCTGACCTGCGGACCGCGGTCAATGCCTGCGACGAGTAAGGCGGCTGAGAATGGATCTGCATTCACTCACCTTTCTGTGTTTGCATCTCTTGCACTATCCATTCAGAGATGAGAGACAGTATCAGCATGGGGGTTTCATGGCGATGAGCAGTGACCCATGGGTCGTCGTCCGTGAGAGACAAAGCGGACAACGGACGAGGGGTATGTCCGCCACAAGGGACTCACCGAGAGCGGGTTTATACGTGCTGACTGGTCCGTCATGGCAGGCCGCGTCGGAGACGATGAATCGGGGGTGGGCTGCAGGTAAGAGAGGAGCATGAAAGGGGATGGGGATGGAATAATAGGCCATGTCCAGCACCGCAAAGCATACCCTCAGCGGGATTCCTGGGGGCATCACGGGCGTGGGGATTCGCGGACGAACCCGTTTTGCATGGCAAAGTCAGAAGAATCACCCACCTGGGGCTTTGCCAAGGATATCCTTGTCCCGAGAGTCCGCGCGAGACTGCCTTGCGGGTGCCGCGGCCTTTGTTACCTAGTAGGATCCCGAGAGCTCCGAGGGGGTCTCGGAACAAGGGATAAGGTTGATCCGCACCGTGATCGAGATCGTCACGGCCCGATATCGAGGCAGTTGACTTGCAGCTGGCGACGGCTGGCTAGTTGAACTCATCATCGGCCGTGGGATGCCGCCAGTTGAGCCAACAGACAAGAACTTGGACATGAACATGGGGCATGGGGCATGGGACAAGGGACAAGGGACATGGCGTATCATCCATCCTCTCCTCTTGGGGCAAACAATTTCTCATCGAGCCAGGACATTACTAACCAACACGACAGGACGCCAGCCATCGACCACTCTCCTCACCTCACGCATTATGTCGTGTAGTCTACATCGTAGGGCTGATTAAGCTCATGTCAGATCATCATGTCAAAAAGCGGACTCCGGACTGTCCACACTCAATCAGGATGCATCCGCAAGTTCCGTGAATCACTCAATGCCAGCAGCATTGAAATGTCGCCGCTGGCATACGGTCGAGAAGCTTTGGGAATCCTTTAAATGTCGACCATTACTCGTATCAGTAGACGATGCCGTGAAGCTTCGACAACGACAACACTGCAAAGATGGGACGGCAACAACTCTCTGCTCGTGGACTCGAGTCATCGGGGTTGGTTCCGGCGAAGCCCATGATCGTGCCGCATTACCATGTTGGGCGCATAATCTACCACGTCCTCTTTATTCTCTCCAAAATTCCACAAGCGTTCCACGTCTTGGCTCTCATGGCCACAGGTCTGAGCGATGCCTCAAACCAAGACGCGGTCGGACGGCGACGTTCAGGGCGAGAGAGCAAAGACTACATGTAGACAAAGACCACCAAGCAGCGCTCAGTCGTCCCTCGTCCCCAAATCACATTTGCGAGGAAAGAAAAAAGGAAAAAAAGAGAGAATCATACATCTTTCCCCCCCTTTTCCCCTCTGAAGCTCAGATTCCACCACGAACCGCCGCAGTCGAAGGGCGCAGGGAAAGACGACGAAGCATGGAGCGATCAAGACCACCGCATTACCGCTGAGACAACGCAAAAAAGACGGCTGGCACCACTGTTGGCAACGTGAGTGACAGAGAGCGAGAGAGGGAGATTGTGAGGGAGAGGGAGAGGGAGAGGGAGAGGGAGAGGAGAGGGGAGAGAGACAGAGAGAGCGCAGGCAATGAACGACGAGGTCCTCCAGCTCGCGCGCCGGTTCTCGTCCACCCCATCACATGGCCCTCCCGGCACGCTGTTCCCAGTCCCCAGCCAGGGACCTCTGAATCCTGCCAGCGAGACCTTCGACGCGAGGCAGTGGGCAAAGGCCTTTTACGACATCCGCACCGACACGTCCGAGGGTACCCCGCCCAAGACCACCGGCATCGCCTTCAAGGACCTGCACGTCTACGGCTTCGGCACGTCGACGGCGTACCAGAAGAACGTGTTCAACGTCTTCCTGGGACTCGGGTCGCTGGCGAAGCGGCTGGCCGGCGTGAGGCAGGAGAGGACCGACATCCTCCACGACCTCGAGGGTATCGTCAACAGCGGCGAGTTGCTGGCCGTCCTCGGCCCTCCCGGGTCCGGGTGCTCGACGTTTCTGAAAACGGTGGCGGGCGATACCCACGGGTTCCACGTCGGCGAGGAGGCGACGATCAACTACCAGGGCATCCACCCGAAACAGATGCGGACGGCCTTTAGGGGCGAGGCCATCTACACGGCCGAGGTCGACGACCACTTCCCGCACCTGACGGTGGGCGACACGCTGTACTTTGCGGCGCGCGCGCGGTGTCCGAAGAACATACCCGAGGGCGTGACGCGCAGAGAGTATGCGGAGCATTTGCGGGATGTGACGATGGCCATGTTTGGCATATCGCACACGCTGAACACGAGAGTTGGCGACGACTTCGTGAGGGGTGTAAGTGGTGGCGAGAGGAAGAGAGTAACCATTGCCGAGGCCGCGTTGAGTTACTCGCCGCTGCAGTGCTGGGACAACAGCACGCGAGGTCTCGACAGCGCAAACGCCCTCGAGTTTTGTCGAACGTTGAGGCTTCAGGGGGATATCATGGGGTGTACGTCGTGTGTTGCCATCTACCAAGCGTCGCAAGACGCCTACGATGTGAGCAAACAGGTCCCCAGACTCGTGAGAAAGTGATGAGGAGCTAACTGGGTCAAGGTGTTTGACAAAGTTCTGGTGCTCTACGAAGGCCGTCAGATCTACTTTGGCAAAACAGACGAGGCAAAGGGCTACTTTGAGGGTCTCGGGTTCGACTGCCCATCACAGCAGACGACGGCAGACTTCCTGACGTCCATGACGAGCCCCCAGGAGCACGTAATACGACCCGGGTGGGAAGACAAGACGCCACGGACGCCGGACGAGTTCTCAAAGTGCTGGAAGGAGAGCCATCACCGCGCGAGGCTGATGGAGGAGATCGAGGCCTACCTACACGACCACCCATTCCACGGCGAGCACTATGACAGGTTCCTCGAGTCTCGCAGAATCGACCAGTCGAAACGACAGCGCGCAAAGTCCCCCTACACGCTCTCGTACCTCGAGCAGATGAAGCTCACGCTCTGGCGCAGCGCCGTCATGCTCAAGGCGGACCCCAGCATCACGGTGACGATGCTCATCACCAACATCTTCCAGGCCCTCATCGTCAGCAGCATCTTCTACAACCTCCCCGTCGACACGTCGAGCCTCTACCGCCGCGCAACCCTGCTCTTCTTCATCATCATCATGAACGCCTTTGGCAGCATCCTCGAAATCATGACGCTGTACGCCAAGCGCCGCGTCGTCGAGAAGCACAACCGCTACGCCCTCTACCACCCCTCGGCCGAGGCCCTGTCGGCCATGGTCGTCGACCTGCCCTACAAGATCGTCAACGCCGTGCTCTTCAACATCACCCTGTACTTCATGGGCAACCTCCGCCGCGAACCGGGCGCCTTCTTCTTCTTCCTCCTCATCTCCTTCACCATGACGCTGACCATGTCCATGCTCTTCCGCCTCATCGGTTCCGTCACCAAGTCCCTCGAGCAGGCCCTCGCGCCGTCGTCCATCATCCTGCTCGTCATCGCGCTGTACACGGGCTTCGCCATCACGCCCCAGTACATGCAGGACTGGCTCGCCTGGCTGCGCTGGCTGAACCCCGTCTACTACGGGCTCGAGAGCCTGCTGCTCAACGAGTTCGTCGGCCGCCGCTTCCGGTGCGCGGCGTACGTGCCCATGGGTCCCGGGTACGACGACGTGTCGGGCGTGAACAGGGTGTGCATGGCGCCGACGTCGGTGGCGGGCGAGGACTTTGTGGACGGCACGCGGTATCTCGCGTCGCAGTACAGCTTCGTCGAGTCGCACAAGTGGCGGAATTTCGGCGTCATGATTGCGTGGGCCGTGTTGTACCTGATGCTTCACCTCGTCGCGTCCGAGTACATTGCGGGCGAGCGGTCCAAGGGCGAGGTGCTCGTTTTCAGCCGCGGGGCCATCAACAGGCGTCGGAAGCAGACGACGGCCGACGAGGAGAAGGGCACCGTGGACAGGTTGCTCCCGAGCACCGACGACTCGGAGAGCGTGGCCGGCATGGAGAGGCAGACGGCGGTGTTTCACTGGAAGGACGTGTGCTACGACATCAAGATCAAGGGCGAGGGTCGACGGATCCTGGACAATGTGGATGGGTGGGTGAAGCCGGGGACGTTGACGGCCTTGATGGTATGCTCATCCTATGCTCAGTCCGTGATGCTTCGTGAGAGGAGTCGAGGTTGGCTAACGGACAGAAAGGGTGTTTCTGGCGCCGGCAAGACGACGCTGCTCGACGTCCTCGCCACGCGCGTCACGATGGGCGTGATATCCGGCGAGATGCTCGTCAACGGCCACCCGCGCGACCATTCCTTTCAACGGAAAACAGGCTACGTCCAGCAGCAGGATCTCCATCTCCACACGTCGACCGTCCGCGAGGCCCTCACCTTCTCGGCGCTGCTCCGTCAGCCAGGGACCTTTACGCAAAAGGAGAAACTGGACTATGTCGATACCGTGATTGGACTGCTAAATATGGAAGAATATTCCGACGCAGTCATCGGGAAGCCAGGGGTCGGGTTAAACGTGGAACAGAGAAAACGCCTGACCATCGGCGTCGAACTGGCTGCTCGCCCTCAGCTGTTACTCTTCCTCGACGAACCAACATCAGGCCTCGACAGCCAGACATCCTGGTCGATATGTAACCTCATGGAAAAACTGACGAGAAGCGGACAGGCGATATTGTGCACAATCCACCAGCCCTCGGCCATGCTCTTCCAGCGCTTCAACCGCCTCCTCCTCCTCGCGCGCGGCGGCCGGACCGTGTATTTCGGCGAAATCGGCCAGAGCTCGCAGCGCCTCATCGACTACTTTGTCCGCAACGGCGGTCCGCCGTGTCCTCCCGGCGCGAACCCGGCCGAGTACATGCTCGGAGTTATCGGCGCGGCACCCGGAGCCCATACGGACGTCGACTGGCCGGCCGTGTGGCGGACGACGCCCGAGTACCGGGCCGTCCAGGACGAGCTGGCGAACCTGGCGAGCGGCGCGGCAATGTCGCCGTCGTCGGTGGAGGTCGGGCCGGACGAGAAGGGGGCAGATCCAGGGAGTTACGACGAGTTTGCGGCGAGCTTCAGGACGCAGTTCTCGCAGGTGACGTTGCGCGTGTTCCAGCAGTACTGGCGGAGTCCGGCGTACATTTACTCCAAGGGCATGTTGTCCTTTGGCGCTGTGAGTTTTCTCTTGTTGTCTTTCTCGATGTTCTTCCGCGAGAGAGAGAGAGAGAGAGAGATGGGATGCTGACCCCTTTCGAGGCCCTCTTCATCGGCCTCTCCTTTTTGAACGCGGCCAACACGCAGAGAGGCCTGCAGAACCAAATGTTTGGCGTCTTCATCTTCTTGACCATCTTCAGCCAGCTCGTCAACCAGATCATGCCCATTTTCGTCTCCCAGCGCACCATGTACGAGGCGCGCGAGCGGCCGTCCAAGGCGTACTCGTGGGTGGCCTTTCTCGGGGCCAACATCCTCGTCGAGATGTTTTGGAACTCGGTGAGCACCTCCTCGACCCGGGAGCACGACGGACAAGGTATGCTGGAGCTAAAATATGCTGACTCTCGTCGAGGTCGTCGGCCTCCTCAGCTACATCTGCTGGTACTACCCGATAGGACTCTACCGCAACGCGGAACCGACTCGCCAGGTCCATTCCCGCGGCATCACCATGTTCCTCCTCGTCTGGGTCTTTTTCATCTTTGGCGGCACCTTTGCGCACATGGCCATTGCGGGGCTGCCCAGCGCCGATATCGGGGGTGGCATCGTCAACCTCGTGGGCATCATGATGTTTACGTTTTGCGGGTGCGTCACCCTTTTCTTTATCCTTTGCTTGCTCCCGCTCATCACCACACCAAATCTGCTAACACAAACCGCGTCTGCAAAGCATCCTCGCCGGCCCGCAGCAGCTCCCGCGGTTCTGGATCTTCATGTACCGCGTCAACCCCTTCACCTACGTCGTGGAGGGTTTCCTCGGCACCTCGCTCGCCAACGCCGCGATCCGCTGCAGCGCCGACGAGTTTGTGCGCTTCGAGGCGCCCAACGGGCAGACGTGCGCGGCCTACCTCGCCGGCTACATGGCCCTCGCGGGCGGCTACCTCGAGGACCCCGGCGCGACGGAGTGCAGCTTCTGCTCGCAGTCGAGCACGAACGACTTCCTGCGGAGCATCAACGTGAGCTTCGGCAACCGGTGGCGCGACTTTGGGATAGTGTGGGTGTACTGCATCTTCAACCTCGCGGCGGCGGCGGGTATCTACTGGCTGGTGAGGATGCCGAAGAAGGCCGGCAAGGCGAAGCGGGAGTGAAGAGGAGCAGTAGTTCTTGTGTGTCTTGTGTGTCTTGAAGGGCTGTAGATAACCATCGGCGTATATGGGCGGGCTCGACTCTTGTCACGAGCGAGACGAGCGAGCATCAGTGTTGTATGTCTGTCAGATTCATCGCTGTGAAGCATATGTTCATATAGACCTCTGTTACGATTACGAACATGTTTAATTTCGTACAACCAGCGTGTTCACGACAACGATGGATGCAAGTTGGCCACAAGTTCAAGGGCCAACTTCTCGTAGGTGAAGAGGCAAGGGAAGAACATGTCGTGGGACGTCTCACGACAAAGTGCCGGTACCCCCGTCCATCGTGACACTGCAAGTGAGGCCTCGGCCAGAAGCAGGGATGGTAGTTCGTATGCAGGGCCGACAATCCGGGGATTCAGTTTCTTCGGGCATCGGAGCGGGCGGCTGGGCGTCGTCAGATGACGCCATCCATCTACCACGCCAGACCGACGACGACTGCGAGAGGACAGCGTCGGCCGCGAGTCGTGCTTGCTGAAGGAATCGTCGGGCATGGGAGGCGATGCGACGCGAGTCTAGCTGCGAGTTGGCTATACTCGGCACTTTCGTACTAGGGATGGAGATGGTATGCGCGCTCAGGCTCGCTCCAAGCCCGTCGATGGGGTGTTTCAGGTCAGGTTCCTTCTGGAATGCGTTCTTGAGGTGCTAGACTGCGTAGATTGCTGGGATATTCCCTGGTCGTGATGTGGTAATAAGAAAGCTGGCTCTGTTCCCTTGCCTTTACCTCTAACAGAAAGCCTTTACCGCGTAGAGAGAGAAGTTCAGTATGGGAGAATGTCCATTTCTTGACTCGCTGGTGAGTTTCACAGCTATTTTCTAACAAGAAAACCTCTACTGTGACTGCCAGGAAAAGAGACGAGGAGCCCAGAGAGAGCCCAGCTGGAGGGGTGGTTGGGATGGCATGGGGCGTCTTGGTTTGCCAATAGCGTCGTTTTCCTGTCTTTTTTCCTTCTCTCTCTCTTTCTTCTCTCTTTGGCCTTTCCCTGCAGCTGCTTATATAAGTCTGCAGACTGTGAGCAGGGAACAGACTGAGACACGAAGACGAAGCCAAGAGGTCAAAGTTGTCCTAATCATCCATTTGTCCATCCACCAGTACGTCCATCTACCTACCTGTCTACCAGAGTCTTGCTCCCCTTCCATCATGCTACTCGTAGACTGCTTAACCCTGTCGGCTGCAGACGGCCGAATGTCGACTCGAACTCACCCACAGCTCTGGCCTCGTCCAAACCTGACTGGACTGGCAGTCATCATCGGAGCAGACGGCTGCTGTTGAAGCTCCAATCCCTGACATGTCCGTCTGTCCGACTGTCTCCTTGATTGCTTGCTTTTGCTGTCTGCTCCCATCCGAGCAGCAAACAATACCCAACAGACAGCACTGTCCAGCTTCATGGATGCTCTACTCACCATCTCTGGCACCCTCCAACTACTGGCCATGTTTGACCGCTTGGTCCGTCATGATTGGGCCCCGGATGGCATCGCGTTGAATGCACGGCCACTGGCACGCCCGGATCTGCAGGACAGGTGCGTCGACCTGACTGGCCGCGCCCGCGTGGGCTCCTCATGGTGGTGAGGCACACACAATGACCATGTACATACATACATGCACGCTCACCACTCGGTCCAGCCCCTCTTCGAATCCTGTATCCGTATGCTCTGCTCGGGGCTCATCGGACTGGACTGTACCTTGCTGGACGACTCCTTTCTTTTCCCCCTACCTATAGTATTTGTTATACTGTAGGTTTCATGCCGCATTTTGCGTCTGTACTCGTACCCCTAGAATCCATAGTTGCAGACTCAAAACTTCAAGGCTCAAGACTCAAGGGAGATCGCTCACTCGCCCTCAGGCCCTACAGGCTGCAGTTGCCACTCAACCAAGCGAGTCACGTTGGGTCCTGTTCAGCTTCAGACGCAGGCGTCTCATCTCACCTATCTCACCTCACTCACCTCACCTCACCTCACCTCATCCGTGTCACCTCATCCACCTCACCTTACTTTGCTTAGCCTGAAGGCTGGTTATCTCGTCTCGCCCTCGCCCAGTCCGTTCACTTCACGTCGTCTGCCCTAGAGTCCGTCCCCCCGACAAATTCGCGCCGGGTTCCAGAGCTCGCCATCTCACACACACCCACGCCTTGCCCTTCTTTCTCCTGGTGCTAGTATGCGTATGGCAAGGTAGCTCGCCCAGTACTGGTAGCTCTGGCGGCTAGCCATTTCTCAACGGTGCGGCGGTGGCCAAACATAGCAGAGGTCTTCTTCTGCCCTGAGGTAACCTTGTCTCGCTCACACGTTATCCTCACATTCTCCGAGTTGTGTCTTGTCTTCATCTTCCTTCCATCATCTCACTTCGACCTTTACGCATTCCAGGGCTGGCCAAGCTGGACTGGACCAGGCTCGTGGGTGAGGCGACTAGGGAGCACGGTTGCTGGCTCGTCCGGTTCGCTTCACAGTATTGTTGCTGGCGTCGTTGTCGTTGTCGTTGCCATCGTTGCCATCGTTGTTGTCGTCGTCGTCGCTCATGAAACATTGACTCACTTTCATCTCACCCGTGGGAACAGTCGCATTCCGTTCGTTTTCTTTTGTTATTTCGTCTTTGGTGCTATCGCCCAGCATACTGCGGACTTGATTCGTGATTCCCATTCTTCACTTCTCTACTCTAAACCCTCGCCCACAAACCCCGACGACGAACCCGACGACAGATAGCCTCAACACCAGAATCGACCATCAACAACCCAACGACACACCACCAATCGGAGCGAACAACTCCCGCCTCCAACCCCCGACGCGGTGAGCCAGCCCAACAACCCCATCCGCCATGCCCTTCACCAAGGCTTCGCGATCACGGTCGAGGGCGGCGAGCCGCAACTCCGACAAGGCGTCCGTCCTCGTCCTCCTGGGCATCTCCGAGGCCCTCAAGACCCGCGGCAAATGGACGCTGGCCCTCCGTCTCGGCAACTACGCCCTGCGGCAGTCCCGCGGCCTCGGCACCCTCACCGAGGGCCTCGCGCTGCTCAGCGTCGGCCACGCGTACCGCAACCAGACGCCCGAGGACTGGATCTCGGCCCAGCACCACCTGCGCATGGCCAAGCTCCTCCTCGAGGGCCTCCCCACGAGCGAGGACCAGACCTTTTACCTCATGCGCGCCGTGCTCCTCCTCGGCGACACCCTCGTCCGCCGCGAGGACATGGGCGACATGGCCGAGGCCGAGGAGCTGGCCCACCTCGCCGACCGCCTCCTCCGCAAGAGCCGCGAGCGTCCCGGCAAGACGTTCCGCTGGACCCTCTTCACCGGCTCCTGGCGCGACTTCTGCCTGCACTCCACGGTCGAGCTCGGCGAGATCTACTACTACACGAGCCGCTGGGCCGAGGGCGAGAAGCTCCTGCGCGAACTCGTGCCCACGCTCGTCCAGCGCCGCGGCCGCCGCCACGTCACCACCATCGAGGCCCAGCGCGACCTCGCGAGCATGCTCGTCAACCAGGACAAGTACGAGGAGGCCGAGCTGGCCTACCGCGTCGCCCGCGACTGGAACGAGGAGGTGCCCGTCTTCGGCCACGAGGAAAAGGCCGCCATCGACTACAACATCGCCATGTGCCTCTCGGAACGCGGCCGCGACGACGAGGCCCGCTCCGAGATCGCCAACATGGACCTCGCCGCCGACCTGCTGCACTACGCAAACGGCGAGTGGACGCTCAAGCTCGCGCGCCTGACGAGCCTGCGCCTCAAGCGCTACCACGACGTCGTCGCCCTCTGCCGCCGCTTCCAGCGCGTCCTCGACGAGCACCGCGCCCGCTTCGGGCCCTGCAGCCCCGTGACGCTGCGCAACATGGAGGACCACGTCACCGCCCTCAAGGCCCTGCGCCGCTGGCCCGAGGCCGTGTCCATCCTGCGCGACATGTGCCGGCGAGAGGCCGGCGACGTCACGCGCCTCGTCGAGCAGACGCTGGAAACGAGGCTGAACCTCGCCCACACGCTGCGCCACGCGGGCCACGACGACGAGGCCGCCTACGAGTACCGCAAGTGCCTCGAGATCCAGCGCGGCGCGACGGACGAGTACCAGGACGAGGCGCAGATCCGCAACATCCTCAAGTATCTGGCGTACCTGTACGAGCGCGCGGGGGACGAGGCCAACGCGCTGATTGCGTACGCGCAGTTGCAGAGGGAGTACTGGGCGCGTCCGAGCCACCACCGGAACTTTGTAAAGTACGAGTGGTGCCGGGGCAAGATGTTCATGTTGCAGGGTCGGTGGGAGAATGCGTTGAAACTGCTGCTCAGCGCGCTGGCCGTGACGACGCGCGGTTTCGACACGGCCGTTGCCATTATCGCGGGCGTGCCCATCGAGGCGGTCCACGCGATGCAGAGGATACCGCAACCGCCAGTACCGCTGCCGCTGCCGCTGCTGCCGCCGGCGGAGATTGTCGAGACGAGCAGCCAGATGGACGGTCTCGAGCAGCAGCAGCAACACGCCGAGACCAAGATTGCCGTGGCGCGCCAGGTGGAGATCACAGAAGTCAAGCTGGGCGACAGCGACGAGGACGAAGAAGACGACGACGACGAGGCGTGGGACGAGGTCGACTGGTGGGAGGAGGTCATCAAGGACGCCGTCGACGCGGTGCGGCGCGAGCAGCCGTTCCAGGCGTGTACGCCGCTCGACGAGGCCGACTCCGAGGTCGACGAGGACGAGGCCCAGGAGACGGTCGACGCCGTCCTGACGCGCAAGAGCGGCTTCCCGACCGTCCCGGCGTCGGACGAGTGGTCGCAGCCCCAGTGGCCGAGACTGCCCGACACCTTTGAGGAGCTCGTCGTGCAGCAGAGGAGGGTCACCGAGGAGAGCAGGGCCTGCGTGTGGGCTCCGTGAGGTGAGGGACGGATTTTAACGAGAACATGTACATGTATGTGATTATGGCTGGTCGGGTATTGTTTAATAAGGGCCGAGAGCCCGAGGTGTGTGTAGATAGAATGATTGATACCAATTTATATTGAAAAGTTTGATGCCACTACGTTCCTGGACGCTCGTGATGGTCGTGTTACTTCGTCAGACTGTCGATGAAGGCCCCGAGGATACCACGCCTCACATCCAGGACGATGCTGTGTACCAAGGACCATCCCAGATATCTCCACGTCATCACGGTGGAGGGTTGTCATATGTGACTGGGCTGTAGTGATGGGCCCACCTCCCAGAGATGATTGCTCTCGTATCTCGGACGATCCATTATTTGAAACAAAACAGTAAGAACAGCTGTGCATAGGTCCTTCATATAGCTGCGACACACGAGGCGCGAGACTGAGAGTAGAGGGGATCCCAACGCCCCCACGAAGTGGCTGAAGTGTATGGAATTCCCTTGACGTCTTGTGGCCTCAAAGTTACCTCAAAGATGCACATGGCCTGGGTACACACCTCCATCATGCTCAACAAGTCCCTTAGTTCAGCTCGGCCTTTTGTCCATTTCAAGTTCTATCAATGTCTACGTCTCTCGAGCTTTGTGAATCTTGCAATCTCCAGAGACTTCACTCGCGTCCGCAGCATCACCTCCAGTCGTTGCCTGATGCCTTCGACCCTCGAGCTTCCCATCATGACCCCGGCCAGGCGCAGCGGCCATGCAGTCTTTTTCGACCTGGACGGAAGCCTCGTCGACCATAATCACACGCTATGAGATGGACTATGTGCAGTACAGTAACATTTCCAAAGTCTCAAGCCATATACCCCCACGACCTCTGCTCCAAGCATAGCGCATCACTTCAAACTGCATACCCAGAATATGTCCGGGGGAAGGGGGACATAACCAAAAAAGAAGCAGAGTCCAGGCATCTCCAACTGTCCCTTGACGGTTTCGGGCTGCCTGCTCCAGATGCCGAGCATACTGCCGTATTCTGGCAGATCTACAGACAAGCCTATACTAATTGTCGACGACCAACCGAACATAGCATCCGGGTGCTAGCTGGTCTTCGCGAATGCGGGTTCAAACTCGCCATAATCACCAACAGCCAGCGCAGACACCAGCTCGCAAAGGCCAAGGCTATCGGGGCGAAGTGGAGTATAAGGACGTCAAGGGCGCCATCGTTAGTGGAATAAAAGCCATCCTATACTGGCCAGCAAAATCTCGTTTTCCAAGGGAAGAGCAAGTATCAACTTCCCACATGCATCAACAAGTCTTTGGCCCACAGGCGTCGACTTGCGAGGGACGTCAAAAAGTCCCTGACCCTGGAAACACCACCATATACAAGAATTTACGTCGACGACGACAAGGTCATTGCAGTGGGCTTCAGCATGAATGTGGTGACAAAACCAGGGCCGTCGGGGCGCGTCCCATGACTGCCCGAGGCTTCCATTCGTCGCTATGCCTGATACCTCGACGGCGTCTTCCAGGACATGTCGAGCCAAAACTACTCGTATGCTGCTTGCCGAGTTGGCAAGATGATGGAGATGATTGCCAGTGTGGCCAGCTCGAATGACAAGGCTAGGGTCCTCCTACCATTTCGAGGATCTCTGTTTTAGTGCGATGGTTGGCCAGTTGTGGCTTGCCTATCGAATTCAGGAAGTGGCCTGATGGTATTCCCATCGACTACCCCAAACTCAGCTTCCCATGCCAGCCCGAGATTCAACAGATCCTCGGCTATCTGCAATGCCACTGCCATCACGTCAAGTTGGACTGTACAGAAGCAGTCTTTGACGACTTTTTCAGGGCTGGAAAGATTATGATTGGTGTCAATAGATTGCTAGGCATACAGCTTTGGGTTGAAGATGGTTATACAAAAGCCAGAGAATGTATCAAATGGGTACGTCAGTGTTTATATATCGAAAGAGGACATCAGTACCTGAGACTATAATTAAGAAAGCTGGTGGATAGGTCTCATGGGGAGAATGGCTAAGAGGTCTCATCAGCCCTCATCAGCCCACATCAGCATGACAATCATTGATTATCCCTCTAGTTCTATCAAATGAACTAGACCAGGGGAGCTGGTGCTTGTATATTGAGAGGGCATGACACATCAAATGTTTGAGATGAGCATCACTTTGGTACTTAGATATGCTACACAGGTATCAACGGATTCTTTAACCCAGTTACCATACACTGAGCAAGGCCAATACCATCAATCAAATAGTCAAGTCACACCAGCATATTAAGAAAAGAATAGTCTCTTAAGGATTGTGTGTACTGTGCCTTTGTATTGGCAATTGTGTTTGTGCTACTGATGGATCATCGTAACCCCCTCTGCTATATCTGGCTGTGCTGATTTGATCTCTTTACTCTCGGATGTTGAAGTCTTTCAACTCATACCCATTTACAACTCTTTTCCTCCCCTACTTCAGCTTTGATGCGACGTCAGATTTCCGCCTTCTATCTCTTACTTGCTGCCATCCTTGTTCCACCAGGCCTTGGTCTTGCTGGGAGACGTAGTGTCGCTGGGGCAGGAACCGGTGTGGACCTTGCCGCACTTGCTGCACTTGTTGCAGGTGGATGTCTCGTGAGCGCCGGAGCACTTGCCGCACATGGTGGTAGATTCAGGCATTTTTTCTTCTAAAATGTGTCAGCTGGGTGGTTGTTGTGCTGGTGTGTTTGTTGAACTTACGAGTTGAGTTGTTTGGTAAAAGTGTGTGTGGTTGGTTGTTTTGGATCTTGATAATGGTTTATGGTGCTTGTTCTTGGTGAGATCTGTTGAGTTGCTTGTGTTGTGGATGTAGAAATATGATAGTCAGAAGGGGGAAATATGACAGTATTATATAGGAGTTGATAACTGAGGTTGCAAAAGCCATGAGTAAGGATAAGTGATTCCTGTGCATGTAGACATGTTCGTGATTAACGGCGGCGCATCTCGCTTAAGCTTGGGATGAAAGCATCGAACTTCATCTCATATCTACTTCGTTCCTTGAAAGTAACAATTGTTGTTTAAAACACCAGATGGCTGTGATGTAGCACATATCTGCCTGAATCACTGTGTGTGCCCTCAGCCAGGGTCAAAGAAGCAAGTAGACTTCACCAGAAATTGGACTTGATTAGAATCACATGAATCATTATCCTCATTGCAGTTCTGATTCCAATGCGCCATTCATACTCAGGCCCAAGCAGGGCAGATATATAACCCCCCTGGATGTCCTCCAGATCCAACCTTTCCCAGCCAACATATCCAGCAACACTCAAGAGCAGCCCATAGCCAAAGTTTAATCAATCAACTCAAGAACATCATATAAGTCAAAACAGTACCAAGAACCGTCGAAATGCCCGAAAATAAGTCTGAGTCCAAGAAGACTGAGCAAAGCAGCGGCGGAGAGGTCGTCCAAGACGTCACCCTTGACGTTGATCAGTGCAAAAGGTGTCAGAGCAGAAACCACATCACGAAGAACTGCAATGTCCCCAGTAGCTACGAATGCAGCAAGTGCTGTGGCACCCATTACGCCAGTGATTGCCCGAACGTCCATACCACCAAGTATTCGCAGTTGATAAGTTGCGCTTGGTCTTGCCAGAAAAGGAGCTATGACGGCTGCTGATAATAAGAGGTACACGGCAATTGGGAGAGGCATCGTTTGGTCAGTCAAGATTGCAAGCAGGGCAAACTAACGGCAGCGTGGAAGGGACGGCGTCAAAGGTGAATAAGGAGTACTTTTGGCTCATTCAGTAATTTACCGATCAGCATCATCCTTACATTGTCCAACTTGTGTGTCTGCTTGCTCGTGGATAGTGGCTTAGAACCCGATCGTCGTGTTCAGTCCATATTGAAGACTATGCTCTGTCCTCTTCAAGCCAAGACTGTCTTACGCAAGTCCATACCATTGCTGCAGTTGAGCTCCGATGAGCTGGGCCGGAGCAACTCCACTTCCGTCAGACCTCCGGTCTTAACGCCGTATCGCCGGTGTGCCACGGCGCTTCGTGGCCTTCACAAAGCTGGATTTGTAAGATTCGTCACACGGCCTTGGCGTAATCCGATCAGCAACTAACAACTGTTTAGATCTTCCCTCAACGCTACAGAGCAGTTCAGCTACGCTATTCCGACGTCTTTGCTATTTTCTTGCTCGAATCTTCAGCTGAACCCTAGTACTGACGCCTTCATCAGACTCTTATTCCATGACGACACTACTCATTTCACCTACCCATAGCTCTAACAACCTCCTACATTCATCGACAACCAAGCATGTCCGTCCTCGTCCTCGGCGCCGGTGAACTGGGCACCGCCATGCTCAAACACCTCACCACCCACCTGTCCCGCCCTTCCAACACCACCATCGCCGTCCTCCTCCGTCCCGCCACAATCACCTCCACCGACCCTTCCAAAACCCACTCCATCCGGCAAATCCAGTCCCTCGGCGTGTCCATCGAAGCAGGCGACGTCGTCACCTCCCCCATCCCCGCCCTCGCCGCAATCTTTGCCAAATACGACACCGTCATCAGCTGCACGGGCTTCGTCGGGCCCAGCGGCACCCAGCGGCGCATCTGCGAAGCCGTAGTGGCCTCCGGCGTGCGGCGCTACTTCCCCTGGCAGTTTGGCGTGGATTACGACGTTATCGGGAGGGGCAGCTCGCAGACCCTGTTCGACGAGCAGCTCGACGTGCGGACTATGCTGAGGGCGCAGAGCGAAGTAGAGTGGATCGTTGTGAGCACGGGATTGTTTACGAGCTTCCTATTTGTACCCGAGTTTGGCGTGGTGGATTTCGCGGAGACGAAGGTGAGGGCGCTGGGGGGCTGGGATGTCGAGGTTACGCTGACGGGGCCGGACGACATTGCGAAGATGACGGCGGAGTTGGTCTTCGAGCCGAAGGGGATTCCGGGGGAGGGCGGGAACGTGGTGTACGTTGCTGGGGATACCGTGTCGTACGCGAGGGTGGCGGAGTTGATTGAGAAGAGGTTTCCTGGGGTCGAGTTTGAGAGGGAGGAGTGGGAGTTGGGACTGCTCAGGGATAACTTTGACAAGGATCCGGAGAATACGTGGAACAAGTATAGATGCATCTTTGGTACTGGCAAGGGGATATCGTGGCCCTTGGAGAAGACGGTCAACCATCAGAGAGAGATTCAGCTGGAGGATTTGGAGGCGTATTTGGGCAGAATGGAAACGCCGAATGTCCTCACAAGATAGATACGAGCTCACGTCCTCACGCACAAGAACAGAGTCGGGGACAGTTTGAGAGAATCATGTTCAACTTCTCGCTCCAAAACAACATCCTTCACCCTTGTGACACAGCAACCCACCACAACCCCATTCTATCTAAGGAGAGTCCGACTCTAACTTGTTACCATTGGCATTCTCCCTGTTGGGAACGGGGAGAGTTAGCTGGTGGGTTCTGTGAATAAAGCAGCTTCCCCATAAACCTATATCTCGAGTCTGTTTGGCCCCCGTAATCTGGGGCAGGCAAAGTCCAACTTCTTGGGCTTCACGACAGGTCAGAACTGGAGAAGCTGGAGTTTGGCGGCCACCGGATTATGCGAGGGTATAGCCTCTCGAAACAACGACCGCGAACTCCGGGGATAGTGGGAATGGAGTCAAACTGGTCTGGCCGTCGTATCCGCTGCGTTCTCGTCGCCGTTCATCCAGATAACGCGCCTAGGTGTAAATGTGAACGCTTCGTCCTTCCAAGACTGGACGCGAAAAGACAGTATCCTCTGCCAAAAGATGGTAGTCATCTCGCGTCATGAATCTTCCCCATGGACACTGCACAGAAGACAGGTCGCGGACAGCGAATGGGAGTCCGTATATATCTCCTCCAGACACAGACTTGGTCTCGGGCATCTACCGGGAAGCGGGCCTTGCTAAGACTTGCCTCTGATCCCGGCCCGTGATGATAATCATCTTAGCTCTGCTTGATCTACTTGGCGAGAGGGTGATGATCGTTTAACCAGTCGACCATGTCAGGATCCTAATATCACTGATGCGGGATATTCGGCCCTGCCTGTGTTTGGAGGGCAGATTGGGAGATACAAAGTCGAATGCTGATGGAGTCTACTTATTCACGATAGTGCAACTGTGCGATGTGCGAATTCTTCACCGCTGCCATGGCCTTACTTCGGTCAAATACCGTCGTTTGCTTGCATCACCATCGGGCCCTAGACAGTCCAATTCACTTGTCATTGTTGAGAGTAATTTTTAGTCAATAAGATTGTTAAAAATGATGGCAGCGAGTCAACGCCATTGCGACTCGCGAGTCGTACACCCGACTCAGGAAGAGAAGGCATACACGTACGCGATATGCGCCCCATCACGACTCTTGTGCTTTACAAGTAGCTGGTAAATTTAATTTCGTGATGTCGCTACTTTAAACGGTGGATAGTTTCCTGTGCATTCACTTTGGCATGGACGGTCGGCTAGATGGGGCCCTGATTTCGTTTGATGATAGCCCATGGCATTTTGACGAGAAATTGAGTCGAGATGAAGATGCTGGAATAGATCGCATCGTACATGACGATACCAAGACAAGCAATGGCGCTGTCATGGCAGGAGAAGGGCGCAGGAGTCAGGACAGTCTACAGAGATGGAATTGCCCTCAGTGTGCTGCGTCGAACCCGGCAGGCCATGTAAGTCATATACGACTGTTGTCGGGCGTTCCGCTCATCATACGACATCAAGGGAAGAGGAGACGGCAAGGTCATATCTCGCTACGACAACAATACCCCATCTCGGCGTACACACCGAAGAGCCAAGCGGAGATGGGTCAATCATGCCAGTTTCTCGGATCGGAACTGAATGTAAGGTAAGGAGCGATAGATTCCGGAATCCGGCCTTGGCAGTCGCCGGCTTGGCAGAGCGTCGGGTATATCATGAGCGCCGAGTCGGTCCCAAGCCGAGCCGAGGATCGGCCAGAAGTGGGTCGAGGCCGGGCCTTTCCGGCAACAAACACGGCAAGAGCGATCCGTCCTTCTGCAAGCCTGGTGTGAATGGATCATGAAGGAAATATGTGGTTAGAGATGCTGTCCTAGCTGACTAGACGCCAGACGCTGTGCTACTCCAACGGCATCTCATCTCTCAATACTACAGGTAGAGCTGCTGTATATCGTAGCAATACAGCTCAGAGGCTTCAACAACTTGAAAGCGTGGTAACTCAATAATGCGTTAGCAGAGGCACAGAGAGGCACCTCTAAAACGGACAATTGGGGCCCTTTGCGACTTGAGCCGACAGCCAGTGATGGCTCTTGGCCGTCCGCGAAGTAGATAATGGGAGCAGCTTCATATAGAAGAGAAAAGTCCATACTCTTCAGACATTTGCTCCAAGTAGGCCCCTATTTCTCCAGCTCGTGAAGCTGATATGGTTCATGCCAAGTTTATACATATTAATGTCAGTCTTTATTATATAATTGTTGAAGAAGTATAAAGGTTCTCTTATAAGCGAGTCTGATAATTGAATATCTACAAGCTCCTGCTCCTGCACTTGCAGTTATAATTATATAATACTCGTGATGCGTCTTCATCTACAAGCAGTACTTTTCAGTCTTTGCAGCCATTGCAGAGTATTTCAGGACACTTAGTGGAACAGAGCGATTCGCAAACCGATGAGATTCAATGAGGGTTTGTTTTCGCGAAGCTGAACAATTTCGAACCATATATCGAGGGGCGGGTTTCCACCAAGCAGTGACAAATTATACGGCCTCTAAATTCCAATCACGTCCCATATCGTGTGAAATGAGAGCCATCAATACTAACATGGCAATGTCTTGGCCACCTCGATGGTCGTCATAGTATCTCTCAATAAGGAGACTATGGACGCATGGTGCCAATCAGTCAACCTTGAGGTTAGGTGTAGAGAAATACGATTCTTTGAGTGCAGCAGACACGCTCCCCTCAGACTCGTCAAGAGTCTTTCACTGCCTCATAGCACCGCCGGTCTGGTCTTATATCTGCGCTCTTTAACTAACTTCAACCAAACTCAGGCGTGCTAGACTTTATGTTGAGCTGACGAGCGGGGCCCTTGCAAGTCACTGGTGATCAGGCGGTCTAGCCCGGAGGTCGACTCGATTCCTATTCAAGAAACGAGCAGCAAGAGCCATGCCGACAGGTCGACATCAAGTACAACTGTTGTACCGGGCGCCGATCAATACATTGTAATCGTGATGACCTCATCTCGGCTGTCAAACGTTTCCCAGCTGCCCGACATGAGGATCGCTTCTAGGGACCAGGCAACCGTCAATCATGACACAGGTGCAGGAAAATGTAGGTAAGTGAGTTTAGTTTTTTCAGCCCTGGATACTGTTCATTTCCCCGAAGCAGAACGCAGCACGTAACTTCTCACATATGCAGATCTTTCGTTCTTCAAGGGCCCTAGAGTCCTGGATATCTGGGCTATGGCAATTCTCTACGAAATGCTTGCCAAGAGACGCATGGCAATTGACGGTTCGAGGACGATCCAACGAAGACCAATTGAAGGCACAAGGCAAAGGACAAATGTAGGCATTACTGCGCGAAGTGAGGCGACCGAAAGGTATCCCACACAGCACCTCTTATATCTGGACCCAGTGATCGTCAGGAAACAGCCTCTGCGGGAAATGGTTTTAACGAGAAGATCTGACGGTAACACGCAAGAAAAGGCTATGGAGTGACCACGTGTTTGACTCGAATTGAGTTTTTTCCCACTCTGTGTATCTCCCTCTCTGTGTGTGTGCGTGTTTCTCTGACGGAAGAAATAATGCACCAACCGGCGACGGGCCAAAGTGCTGCAATTACTACGCAGCCATGGCATGATTGACAGAGTTTCGGGTGACGATATTGCTCGATTCAAGAAGCATTGAAATGTAAACACCATGCCGGGGATCGAACGGGCTGAGGGTTGTTTACACGACAAGCCAGGTCCCGGCAAAAAAGGAGAAAAAAAAAAGAACCGAAAAGGCGTGTCTGCTCGATAGTTGAACGGACGGAAGCACCGCACCCCCTTTTTTGACACAATACACAGGCCCCAAACCAGCGATTCCCCTACCAAGCAGAGTTTCTGCGCCAGGAGGTGTTGCCTATTGCTTCTCCGCAGAGAAGCCGGGAGGTTCGCGGCGCTGAGGGCTTGGCCGTTTGGCGGTCCGTCGTGATGGGCAGATTCTTGCTGCTCACCAAGCTTTTCTGCCACGAGGTCGTCGGGCTTCCGAGCGGACAGCGACCAGGGAGAGAATGTGGCCGGCGCAGGAACATCAGCCAAGTCGGACGAACAGGCAACGAACCAAAAAGATGGCGAGCAAAGAGCCGCTTAGCAGACGCGGCGAGATTGGCAACGCTAATCAGGAGTTGGAAGGGCATTCTATGTACAGCATCCGGGCGGCTGGATACGACGTTGGGAAATGGGTTGTAAGGGAAAAGGGGCCCGTTGACGGAAGACTCAGGATGATCGCAATATTCCTGGCGCAAAGGGGGGGTTGGGAGAATAGGAACGTGAATGGCGCCCACATTTGCGGCGAGATTTCAGCGAATGTGAAGCCAGCAGAGAGCAGCAACAGACAGACAATAGTTGTTGTTACTGGTCCAGAGTCTCACGTATGTTGGCAAGTCGGAAGTCGACCGCGAGACAAACCACGATAAACTATCTACCTCGTGTGTACTGTGAATGTCGCACGCTGCCTCAGATCGTTCATGTCGGCTCTTTGGCGGAAACAGAACCGCTCGTCGACGGAACATGTCCACGAGCCACGAGCAGCAGCGGGCATTGATGCTTCATCTCTTCAAGACGAGGAGACCCAGACCACCGGGTGATCGGCGGGCAGGCTCAGCGGCGAAGACTGCGATGACGAATTCCACGAATCGAGAGATCAAACGAACGGGCTCGTGCTCGTTTTCTGCTCGTTTTCGTATCGACAATGGCGTTGCGGCGGGGAAGGCGACCTCGCTCGACGTTACTTTTCTACCTCTGACGGTGGAAAGGCAACCCTGTGCCAGCATTGTTCTTAAAGGAACAGGAGGCCATAATGCAACAGTACGCCACTCAGGAAAAACTCGGAGCAGCATGGCCGGCCCACTCCCGGGAGAACAGAGGGAGAGCGAGAGCGAGAACGACCGGTGCGTGGCCAGTTTCTGCTAGATGAACTCTCTGGCCGTCAGAAGGCCCCGACCTCCGAAGTTGTGTGTGTGTGTGTGTGTGTATGTGTGAGTGGGTGAAGAGCCGTGTACGGTATCCGGCAGGCAGATCGATGCAGAGGAGTGAAGAGTTGGCGACGGACTGAACGTCGAGAACGAAGACACTGGGATAACCAACGACCATTGACCTCGAAACAGGCAATACACTTCGCAATAACGACCTCACATAATAGTGGCAGATCAAACACCCCATAATAGGGGGCTAATATGGACATGCCTCACCCGTATTACGTCGCTGCTACCGCGAGCAGGGACATGCTTGGCACGCATCCGGGTGATCCATGGCTGAAGGGAGCAATGATTCTCGAATCCTCACGTTCAGTCACTTAAACAAGGAGTCCTGTGCTTGGATGATTTTCACACATCAGCGGCTCGTAAATGGGCAAACACTACGCTACGGGTAGCGCAAGATGCCAACGGGCGTGGAGAAGCCTTTTTTTTTTTTTCCTCTTTGAATTACAAGTAGATTAATCATCGTCTGACTGCAGGCGACGATCAGAGCCAAGTCCAGCCCGAATGCACCCCCTTGAAAGAAGCCTTCTAGGTAAATCAACTTAAGGCAAGTCTTTGGCGAGTCGCCTCGACCGAGAGTGACGTGATGACGAGCGCAGCCCCCGGATGTAATGCGACGAAGGACCTGCAGCGTAGTATGCAGCTGTTAGAGAGCGATTGGATGGCAAAGCAGGAGGTTCGGGGGCGCCGTGTTCGCGTCATCGAAAGGATGCCAAAGAGAACGAGAGAACGGCAATTGAAAAAACATGGCTTTCAATCCCCAGGATCCGGTTGTTGGCCTGCCAAGCGATCCCATGTCCACTTGCTGTGAACCCATGGCTTGGTCCCGAAGAAGGGTCGATGGCCAGTATCCGTAGAGCCGGTACTATCAGCAAAACAAGGCAGCCATTTGCGAGAGATCACAGTGTAATGACCAATAAGTGTCTTCCTTTGAGAGGGTCTTGGCGTTGCTTTGGAAAACTGGGGGTGGGTGGACAGGATGCGATAGAGACCGTAGATGTTGGCGGTGGCTGGCTTGGCTTGGCTTGGGCGACAATGACACCGTGGCGCCTTAGTCGTCTGTTTCGAAACGACCAGCAAGGGGTTATCGCGATGTTGAGATGTAATGCCCCGGCTGGTAGTGAACAGGGACTGTGTGGAATGGTAGCGATGATGAGGACATGGAGACGAGTTGGGACGAGTGGGCAGCCAGATGGGATGACTGTGATGGTGTATTCGCACTCCGTACAGCACCGAGTATGGAGTACAAAGCAAGTAAACTAGAGGTGGACATTGGATGCGTGTGTGCGTGTAAGGAAGTGATGAGGAAGAGTCCGTGAGTTGCCAAGAGAAGCGAGCGACTTGGGTTGAGTTGAGTAGATCATAATACTACGTAGATGATAGGACTCGACGCAAGTCAGAGACAGCCAGATCCTTGGTGTAGCTGTACTACCGTAAGGATGAGTGTTTGGGCGAAGGTGTCTGGCCCAAGGAGAATGCATGTTCCTGACGATACTGTGACCGCGTGGCCCAGCAGCAAAATCAACAACATGGTCGTGTCGCTCTCGGCCAAAGGGGGTTTCTGACATGTTCCCTACTTGTGAACCTTTTCAACCATCACTTTATTCCAGACCACAGCACACACACCTGAGAACGAGTCTGAGTTCAAGCTTTTTTCTTGTGGCCCAAGAGATCGAATGAAAGAGACGGAGAGAGAGGGAGAAGCGGGACTGGCTAGTCTGGAAACCCGGGGCCCCCGGTCGAAGCTGTCAGTACCGTGAGTGGTCCCATATCGTGACTCTTTTGGGTAAAGACGTGCATGCAAACAATCAAGTTGGGATGAGCCCCTGTCCCGACTCGGCCACCATACTCCCTGTCACGGATCGTCAGGACACCGCCAATCTCAGTCGGGCTTCCTACCGAGCGAGCCACCTCGATGCCGCAGACCACTGCTTGCTTGCTGTTGGCGCCAGCCGATGGGATACCACTGTGAGCAGAGAGACTCCCCAGGAGTCAGGACTGCATCTCTCCATTGTGAGCCCACTATGTGGACTTTATGGACACCCCCGGTGGAGTTCGAGGCTCTGGTGTAGTGCGATCTTCATGGCCTGCATCGACGCTTTCATTTCCTCCGCGTCGCTTGTTGATTGACGGCTGCCATCCGTACAAGCATGCGGAGGTGATGGAGCTCTAGCCTCTCTGGCCTTGGCTTTCCAGTCTGGATCAGGTCCATCATGGGTCTTCGGGAGTGTAACTCAAAGGTTACTCAGAGGTAGACGCAAATCGTGGGATACGTTCGTCCCCCCCTAGCTGCTCTCTGGATATAATAATGGCTTCATTCCCGACCCAGAAGCTGGTATTTCCTCTCTCCTCATCCTCATCACCTTCATCTCTCACACACTCTTCTTTCTTCATTGTTCTTACATTCTTTCAAGCAGGCTTGAATCTCCTTCTTCATTCTCTCAGGTAGACAAGCTCTTTCTCCCCCCCCCCCCCCCCCCCCCTCTCTTTNNAACCCTTTCCCCCCCCCCCCCCCTCTCTCTCTCTCTATTACCATTTCTTTTATAACTTTCGTACCTTTTACTTCTCACCCACTACCACCAACAACAACATCTCAATACCTCAACACCTCAAAACCTCAAAACCTCAAAACCTCAAAACCTCAAAACCTCAAAACCTGAACCAACCTTCAACATGAAGTACTCTTACGCCCTCACCCTCAGCACCCTCGTGCTCAGCGTCGCCGCCGCCCCCGCTGTCCAGCAGCCCGGCCAGGGCGCCCACGTCGCCCGCTCCCAGCACGGCTTCTTCGACTTCCTCCGCCACGTCTCCCGCCGCCACGACGAGAAGGAGGAGAAGGACAAGTCTCAATACAAGACTGAAACGCCCAACACTGACACCTCGGGCCACAAGTCTGAGAAGCACGACAAGGAGAAGTCTTCTTCCGAGTCCGAGGAGCAGGAAAAGGAGAGCTCAGCCTCCACGACTGTAAAGGAGGACAAGGACAAGTCTGCCGAGTCCGGCAAGAAGGACAAGGAGGGCTCGGGGTACAAGGCTGAGAACCCCAAGACTGGCTCGGAGGAAAAAGACAAGTCTGCCGAGTCCGGCAAGAAGGATAAGGAGGAGAAGGACAAGTCTGCCCACAAGTCCGGCTCGGAGGAAAAGGACAAGTCTGCCGAGTCCGGCAAGAAAGACAAGGAGGGCTCGGGGTACAAGGCTGAGAACCCCAAGACTGGCTCGGAGGAAAAGGACAAGTCTGCCGAGTCCGGCGAGAAGGACAAGGAGGGCTCCTCGCAGTACAAGGCTGAGAACCCCAAGACCGGATCGGAGGAGAAGCCCTCCAAGACGGAGAAGAAGAAGAAGACCAAGACCAAGGGCGACAAGTCCATCATCACCTCCACCCCCAAAACCGGCGGCGGCGAAGACGGCGGCAGCTACAAGGCCACCCGCCCCAGCAACGGCACCTCCCCCGGAGCCGGTGGCGGTGGCGGCACCGTCGGCAACATGCCCACTCCCGCCGGCAAGGTCGTCCTCAAGGCCGCCCAGATCATCGCCGCCGGCCAGTCCTTCGACGGCGAGAACAAGCAGTACGACCGCGGTGTTTCCTGCACCGGCCAGGTCGAGGGCGACGACTCGGACGCCGTCTTCATCCTCGAGAAGGGCGCCAAGCTGTCCAACGTCATCATCGGCCCCGACCAGATCGAGGGCGTCCACTGCATGGGTGGCTGCACCCTCGAGAACGTCTGGTGGTCCGCCGTCTGCGAGGACGCCTTCACCATCAAGAAGCAGGAGCCCGGCGAGACCACCACCATCACCGGCGGCGGTGCCTCGGGCGCCGAGGACAAGGTCATCCAGCACAACGGCGCCGGCACCGTCTCCATCTCCGGCTTCAAGGTCACCAAGTTTGGCAAGCTGTACCGCGCCTGCGGCAACTGCAAGTCCAGCTTCGAGCGCCACGTCATCTTCAACAACATCGAAGCCACTGACGGAAAGCTCCTTGCCGGTAAGTTTGCTGCTTCATGCTTGTCCCTGCTTCCCTTCATCCCATCGCTGACACTCCCACTCCCAGGTATCAACACCAACTTCGGTGACACTGCCACCTTCGCTGACATCAAGGCCTCCGGCGTCAAGAACGTCTGCACCGAGTTCGAGGGTGTCGCCTCCGGCAACGAGCCCACCGTCAAGTCCTCCGGTCCTTCTGCCGCCTGCAAGTACTCCGCCTCCACCGTCGCCACCTCTTCTTGAGCTCGCTCGCCTCCTTGCGAGAAAGTCCTGGGCGAACCCGACCCCCTGGGAGAAACACCAACGCGCCTCCTCCGTCAACCTGGCGCTCAAAAAAGGCTTGTTTACTTGTAGATATTTATCCATCGGGTTCCATGCCCACTAGAGTGTGTATATAGACCGGACCGACTCAATAGCCCTGAGGGCACTGTCAACATTCTCTGTCCTGTGCCTGTGAATATTCGATGCGGTGATCTCTGTGACTCTGAACGCGGCTGTCCATTCCTGTCAGTGACGGAAGAATCCTCCATCATGGCGCCTTCCTGATCAAACTGTCTCCATCTCCAACCTGTGAGGATGTCTCAAACATGTGACCGCGGACAATCGGCAACAGACCCCAGTCGGCCTTCCAACATGACAGATATCCAAAGGCCAGACCTTTGGACAAGGTCCAGGGGTGACAGATCGACGCGAGACTACTGGCCAACACCGCAAGCGAAGAAGTCCACCACATGGTTAAGCGAGCAACAGATACGGAACGGACAATGGCTCGATTTCCGTAGCCGCGAATTCCATGGCGACCGTCATTATTATGGAGATGACAGACCGGTAAGGAGTCAACGGAGGCGCGTTCTCAGTCCGTAATTGGCCTGAAAGTGTCGATAATACTCCATCACACTGACGATATCGACGACGAACGAACCAAGACCTCGTGAATAAATATCTCAGAGAGAATATCTAGAAACCCAGATTCAGAAACATTATCCAGTGTCAGCACCGACATCAGCATCATTCGCCAACCCCTTCGACCACTGTCAAAATGTCTCGAGTCCTCGCAGCCAAAACCATAGCCGGAAAGGCCATCGGCCCTGTGGGATATGGAATGATGGGTAAGTCGCTTCGTAGACCAGATATTGCAGCAACTGCAGCAAATGGCGATTCGCAGGCTGACTGTCTTGTGAAAGGTCTAACTCGTCCTTGGGAACCCACCGATTACTCTACGGCCACAAACGTCATGAAGACCGCTCTCCAGCAAGGCGCCAACTTTTGGAACGGCGTAAGTGCTCACCCTCCTCGCCGAACCTCTCTCACAGCCCACTGCCATCTTCCTCGTGAACCTTGTACATCCCCTATATTCATACTAGTAACTGACCCGGATCCCAGGGCTGGTTCTACGGCACGCCCACCTTCAACTCCCTCCACCTCGTCAAGCACTACTTCTCCCAGCACCCCGAGGACGCCGACAAGGTCGTCCTCAGCATCAAGGGCGCCTACAACGTGCCCGAGCACGTCCCGGACGGCAGCCCGGAGGGCATCCGCGCGTCCGTCGACCGCTGCCTCGACGTCCTCGGCGGCACCAAGACCATCGACGTGTTCCAGTGCGCCCGCGTCGACCCCAAGGTCCCCATCGAGACGTCCGTCCGGGCCCTCGCGGACCTCGTGCGCGAGGGGAAGATTGGCGCCATCGGGCTCGGCGAGGTCGGCGCCGCCACGATCCGCCGCGCGCACGCCGTGCACCCCATCGCCGCGGTGGAAATCGAGCTGAGCCTGTTCACGAACGACGTTCTCCGCAACGGTGTGGCCGAGACCTGTCACGAACGTGAGTAGAAACTTCCCGAAAAGCGATGCTGTGGAAAAGAATGCCGTTTGCTGAAACCTCGTGATGGCGCGCCATAGTCGGCATCGCCCTCGTCGCGTACAGCCCCATCGGCCGCGGGTTCCTCACCGGCGAGTTCCGCAAGCCCGAGGACCTGCCCGCCGACGACATGCGGCACCATCTCCCGCGCTTCAAGCCCGAGGTCTGGGGCCAGAACTACGAGCTGGTGCGGGCCGCGGAGAAGGTTGCCGAGCGCAAGGGCGTCTCGCTCGCGCGGGTTGCCATCGCCTGGGTCAGGCGCCAGGGGGCGGTTCCCATTCCCGGCGCGCGCGGCGGTGCCCGCGTCGTCGAGAATTGTCAGGATGTGGAGCTCGACGACGGGGACATGGAGGAGATCCGGGGCATCATTGATACCATGCCGATTGCGGGTGAGAGGTATGGTGGGAAGCATGAGGAACTGCTGAATCAGTAGTTTTCTTTTTCTTTCGGTCACTCACTTTCGTGAACTCGGTGAGAACTTTGGAAACAATCAGATGTATTTGTAGATATACTGGTTCTTGAGCTGGTTGTTGACATGGACGTGTGTTCTGAAGCTGGATATAGCAGCGCATATGATAGTTGCGTTATATGGTTACGTTTGTTTTACACATTCACCAGACTTGGTTTTCGCTCACCAGGGATTTCATGGCATGCTTATCTCGGTGCAAGATCGACAGTCTGGATTTTCAACCACGTGAATCAGCAAGCCGATTGTATTACAAGTGAGGGATACTTCGAATATCAGACTGCGCATACATGACTGATTATCGATACAGGCTATCCTGACGTGGCGACTTCTGTTGCATTTTTGCTATCTCGTGGACGCCGCTTAGACAAAATGGCGGACGACATTGTATGTAGGTGATGATAGAGATAATGATACTTCATTGAACTAAGCCCCTCACCAATCGTCAGCCGTTAAGTTATACCGCATATCGTCATAATCTCTCCACTTGTCCAGACACTTGTCGTCAATAAACTTGATGTTGGGATCCGTCTCCAACATCCTCGCCTGGATCGTGAGAATATCTTCTGGCGGAGGCGACGGACGCGGCGGCACCTCCCTCTCGCCTCGAGCCTGCTTCTCCTTGCGCTCTTTTCCTCGTCGTACTCGTCCAGCCTGTTCATGCACCTCTCTCTGTCGTACCTCTCTGTCGTACCTCTCTGCCGTACCTCTCTGCCGTACCTCTCTGCCGTACCTCTCCGTAAAGACGCCCTCTTCACGATAAATCTGCGCTTCAGGCGAATCAGGGCAGCAAAAACCCATTTCCATTCTTCTCACGGCAACCTGTCCTCACCTGTCAGTAGTCAAGGCTTGGCAATTCATTGAGAAGACGAACCAGTTCAAAGGTTCTGAACTTTTCCTTCAACATGGAGAAGAACTCACGGAAGGTGTATGGCGCAAAGTGACGCCAGCATTCCTCGTCGGGGCTGACTGCAGTAATAACTCAGCCCTGTTTACAGACAATGACCGCCAAGACGAACGGCCGAGGGCCCTGTGTCATGATAGGGAATGGAGGATCACATGGTCCGACAACCTCATTGGGAATGGACCAACCTGCCAATCTGCAAGGACAACTACTCCGCGCTCCGTGTCGATAAAGATGAAATGGCCGTCTCGGTGGCCCGACGGTGGGTTGCGTAGACGTACACGTGAGGCGGTATATTCCCCAGCCATCCCTCCTCGGGCTTGAAGAGACTCTCATGGGCGTGCTTGTTCGGCAGGCTCAGCACGAGATCGCCGGTGAAGTCAACCGGATAGGCTCTCTCATACACCGTCCACGAGTTGCCGTAGCCTACCTCTTTACGGGTGATGAAGGGAATTTGTTCCATCAGATCGACCACGGTATCGTTCTTGCCGAGGCAAAAGAAGCATACAAACTCGGGCGTGATGTGCTCCCAGCCGCCCTCGGGAGGGTAATGAATCTCTTCTGGGGGTAAGAAGAGCTGGGTCAGAAACTCGTAGAAGGACGTGAGCTCTGCGACGAGCTCGTCTCTCGGGTATGAGGGCTCCGCCATGCTGCAGAGGAGTGGTGAAATGCCTGTGCAAAGAAGATGGAAGCGAATTAACAGACAATCTTCCGACGAGGAGGGGCTTCGTATTTATCAAAACACGGATACGAGTGGGAACATGGTTGGCTTCGAATCCTCACCGCTGATACTTTTGAGGCGTGAATTCTGGACAAAGCGGCATAGAGTATTCTCGTTGGTAGCAGTGTCCTTGGCGTCGACAGCATCGTATCACGGCCTTGATGACTCTACAACAGCCGGCATTTATCATTGCAGAAGTTGATAGAAAACTCAGAAAACTTTTATCATTTCTCTTTCTAATCTCATTCATTTTTGTTTGCGCAGAGAGTAATTTAAAGTTTGTGTTGATAACGTTGAGGCTATTGAAGAGTAAGACATGGCGATGGCGACGACTTTGCCTTCAATTTCGATATTCCAAGCAAACGCGACAAGCTTTTGACTCCTTCAATCCTTATTAAATCCGTTGTATCAGCTGTATCAATGAATCGGGGCCTTGTTTGCGGATGCTGCCAATATTTTACGGTGGGCTGTTCCTAAGTGTCTGTATTGAAAGCTTGACGCCCACGACAGAGTGACAAAATCGATTTTAGAACGCAACTTTCTGAATTGCGACTATATTTAAAACGTCAACCAGCCTGAGTTAAAACTTGCTCCAACTGCATCTCAAGACGCAGCATCGATCTTTGATCGTATATAAGCCTCCGTCATGGACCCCAGGGAACCAGAGATCATGTTTTGACAGGCGGCGAGCTACTTGGGGCCGCCCAAGGTGTATTTGCATACAGCCAGCTTGAGGGGTCTCGTGCCCATCCGGCGATTGTTCGCTGCCCCTTTTGCGGGCTGGCCCCATCGGGCTTCGTGTTTCTGGTGCCGAGTGAAGACTTTTGACGGCGTGCGGAGTGTTCAGATGCCGAAAGTCGTCAAATTTGCTCTATAGCGTATCGATGTTACAATGTATCAGGTATCGATGGCGTTGGACGCTTGGTTACGCGTTTCTCTCCGTTTGCAAACGGAGACTACATCTCACCCGACCATTGGGTCCTTAGTTGACCTGACCTGACCATGGATACGGAACCTTATAAATAGACCTGTAAATAGGCCTGTGTGAGCCTATATTGGTTGCATGTAGGCCTGTATCAGAAAATCATATTCCTTACTAACATCTAGCGCCTAACCCGAATACAAACCTCTAGCCCTACTACCCTAACCTGCATCCCTAAACTAATTAGATTACAGTAAATCCAATTTTAATTTCAAAAAGTAGGTCTAGTGCCCCACAGCAATAGTCAGGTCAGCTCAGTACCATTGGTTAGGTCAGGTCAACTCAGTAGCTAGCGAGTGTGAAGGTTTGAGTTTCATCAATGATGCAAGGCTTTCCAATTCCTGGTACGATTCAGACACAATTTCTATAGTCTTGGACAGCAATAGTAATTGTTCCACCCCTGGTAATTCTCGCCGAGGTTTGTCCTCTGCTGCGGCTTGGAATTTCCGAAGCCAGGATGCCCCCTGTGGTAATGGGAGCTTGCATCCGTCCGTCTATGGGTTATTGAATCGTCAAACGGGCTCGGTTTCGACTCCAAGATTGGAGGCTGAGCAGCAAGTCATTAAACATTAGATGGCTTTCATATAGTTGGCCTACGTAAGATGTCAAGCTTTGATGAATATTGGTCCAATCAGATAGTCCGTCTCTGCCTCTAGTCTAGGTGGGACTCTAAACCAGTACGCGTCTTGCCAACCGTGTGGTCTGTGAATTAAAGATTAAAGCCACCGACTGTCAAATGGTCAAGCTGACCTAATGTGTGGCCGTGCCAGCCATGGTCACGTGACATGGTCCGTGATTCCCGACGACGCTCTTACAAAAGAAAGGGGCGGTGCCGCGGTTCGCAACGTCAAAGTTGACGTCAGAGACTCAGAGGCCCAGCAGACCGACTGCATGAGGTCGTATGGCTCGCCAATCGGCTACGGCCATCTCCTCCCCTCAATGCCACCCCTTTTTCTGATAACGACATGCAGAGCAAGACCAATTATCGATTCAGTGACAATCTCGTTTGGTCATCCCCCAACCCTTTGGGTATCACGGAGCACCCCGCGATCTGCTTTGGGACTCCCTGGAAGCACGACTCGCACGACTCGACGTCTCGTCACATACGAGGACCGCAGATGTCCACGTTGACGATTACCTGCGCAATCGCACAGCTTGGCAGCAAATCCTCGAGCTGCCTCATCTAGCCTAAACACGACCTCTAGCCGCCCAGCCCACATGGTCCATGGATGGTGTCGGACACCATGTCCACGCCGAGATGCAGCCCCAGATGCCTCTTGCGGGGCCGCCCACGGCCGCTACTCGTGGGAAAAGTTGCTGGAACTTGACGGGCGGTGCTGGAATTATCCCGGTTGCTGTCCCAGCAATAGCTCAGGTAGCCATGCCGTCTCACCACGACTCGTGACGACTCATGACGACTCATCACGACCGCCCACTCCTTGTCTAATCTGCCTCTCGAACCTCTTGGCGTGGGAATTACTCGCGGTGTATCCATCCGTTACCTGTAGACATGGACCAAGATGACGGGGGCACCATACAGGTAACAGAATTAGTACATGATTGGCATTGTCTGTGGGAACGTGGCGACAACCGTACTGTAATTCCAGTCAGCTCCAGCGTGTATATTGTCGTCGTCTGCACACGCTGCCATGTCAATCGAGACTCCGTTCCGACCCCATCTTTCATTCGTTTCAGTCAGTCTTTTCCCTTGAAGCCATTCTCAACAAACAAACAATGAGGGGCCTCTTCAAAGCCCTGGCTACGGCCGCGCTGGCGACGGTCTCGGTAGCCCAGGACTCGGCCGCGCCGACCACTCTCGTCACGTCCGCGATCCCGGAACCCTCCGGCTCCTACAAAGCATCCCCATCTTCAGGGTCGCCAGGCGCGGCCGCCATCCGCGTCCGTCTGAACCCGGCCAACGTCCGCGACCTCCTCGACACCGACTACGTCACGTGGACCATCCCCGGCAAGAGCTCGGCCGACCTCACCGTGGGCAACATCACCGACGGCGACGTCGTCTTCCACCTCGCCGCCGGCAACGGTTCCGAGCTCGCGGGCAACTCCAACAAGCTGTCGTACACGCGCTTCCTCTCCTCGTTCGGCGAGCGCGTCGTCGGCCAGGGCGTGAGCACCTCCAACAAGGACGGCGCCCCGCTCACCCTGTCCGTCACCGGTCTCGCCGCCGGCAACCACAGCCTGCTGGCATGGCACAACGCGTGGGACTCGATGAAAGAGACGGCGACGCTTGACATTGCCGTCAACGGCGAGCGCGCCCTCACCGGGCTGAAGCAGTCCGCCCGCGTCGACAACATATGGGAGGCGGCCACGTCGTACGTCACGTTCGAGGTCAAGTCCGCCACCGACGAGGTCAAGGTCGTCTACACGCCCAAGGGCGCCGACAAGCGCGCCTTTCTCAACGGCTTCGAGATCGACACGCCTGCGATCCAGAACCAGATCAGCTTCCCCAGCCCCAAGCACCGCGACGAGCGCATCGAGGCTGGCAAGGAGGGCAGCGTCGAGGCCAGCTGGCAGGCTCCTTCGTCTGCGAAGGGTGTCAAGTACAACGTCTTCCTCGGCACTTCTCCCACCAAGCTCAAGAGCGTTGCCGAGGGCGTCACCAAGACGAGCGCTTCTCTTACTGGTACGTTGTCATGGATATGTCATGGTGTGAGACGGCGGAATCTGACCGTGGCAACAGGAGTCAACACGCTCGACACCTTTTACTGGCGCGTGGATGTCGTTTCTGGCGATGCGACCTACACCGGCCGCGTCTTCATGTTCCGCGTCGCGCAGCTGGCTTTCCCCGGTGCCGAGGGCTACGGGTGAGACTACCTCCAACTCCAACAAGCATGACCGCACTTCTCGAACTGAACCAGGACTGACACTGATCTCCCAGACGCTTCGCTCGCGGCGGTCGCGGCGGCAAGGTCATCAAGGTGACGTCCCTCGCCGACACCGCCGACGAAGGCACCCTCCGCTACGCCCTCACCGTCGCCAAGGGCCCTCGCATCGTCGTCTTCGACGTCGGCGGTGTCATCAGCACCACCTCTCGCATCTCCGTCAACGACCAGTACGTCACCGTGGCCGGCCAGACTGCTCCTGGCAAGGGCATCGTCATCCAGGGCAACCCTCTCGGTCTCAGCGGTGCCTCGGACGTCATCTTCCGCCACGTTCGCGTGCGCCCTGGTAAGGTGTCTGGCGAGACTGTCGACGGTATGGGCATGCAGGGTTCCAACCACTGCATCTTTGACCGCTGCTCCATGGTGAGTTGATACCCTCTCCTATTGTCAAGACTCTCTGCTGTTGTCTTCCGTACGGCGTGGAGAGACCGGTGCTGATACTTGCCACAGGGCTGGACCATCGACGAGGCCTTCAGCTCTCGCTCTGCTTACAACATCAGCTTCCAGCGCAACATGATCTCCGAGCCCCTCAACGTCGCCGGTCACAAGAACTACCCCACCGGCACCGGTCACGGTTACAGCGCCACCATCGGCGGTGATGTCGGCTCCTTCCATCACAACCTCCTGGCTCACGCCGATGGTCGCAGCTGGAGCATGGGCGGCGGTGTTGATGCCGCCGCCGGGTTTGCCGGACAGCTCGATATCCGCAACAACATCGTCTACAACTTTGGTAAGCGTCTTCACGACTCGTACTCCTTCAGACAAGCCCCCTACTAACCTCGTCAACAGGCAGCCGTGTCACCGACGGCGGTGCCATGAAGGTCAACTTCGTCGGCAACTACTACAAGCCGGGCCCTGCCAGCACCTTGAAGTACGCCCTCAGAGCTCAGGTAAGACGACTCCACAACCGAAAACCATCGTGAGGTCCCCCTTGGCACCGCTGACACCAGAACACCCGCAGTACGAGGACAACATGCCCGGCTCGCAGCAGTACCACTGCGCAGGCAACTCCATGCCCGGCGCCTTCGACCAGGACTCGGTCCAGTACCCCGCCGGCGACGGCACCGGGACCAAGAACAGCACCATCGCCTGCTGGGCCGACGTCAGCTTCTCCCCGGCGCCAAAGTACCAAAAGTTCTTCGACGCGCCCTTCTTCGAGCCCTTTGTCGACACCCAGCCCTCCACCGAGGCCTACAAGCGCGTGCTCTCCGACGCGGGCGTCAGCCAGCCCGTCCGCGACGAGCACGACGCGCGCATCATCAACGAGACGCTCTCCGGCACCGCGGCCTACAAGGGTTCCGTGTCCGGCTTGCCGGGTCTCATCGACGACCCGAAGGACGCCGGCGGGCTGGAGGACTTCCCCGAGGCGAAGCGCGCGGCGTCGTGGGACGCCGACGGCGACGGCATCGCCGACTGGTGGGACGGGTCCACCGGCGGCGAGGGCTACACCCCCATCGAGGGCTACCTCAACTTCCTCGCCGACCCCCACGCCTTTGTCTCCCCGTCCAAGTCGGTCGAGGTCGACCTCGCCGCGCTCGCGCTCGGTTTCAAGGAGCCCTCGTTCACGGTGACTGGCGCGAAGAAGGGCAAGGTGACTGTCGCCGGCACCAAGGCCACGTACGCTGCCGGGGCGGAGAAGGGTGTGGACTCCTTCGAGGTCGCCATCAAGGATAGCGAGGGCAGCACGTGGACGAGGACGTTTGGTGTTGCTGTTTTCGAAGGTGCGGAGGAGGCCTGATTTTGATGGCCACAACCTGTCGCATCTACTCAAACCATCTCTCTATTACTCTTTTCCTCTCTGTAGATTCACATTTTCAACATTTTTAGGATCTGGGTATCCTAGCCTGAGCATGTGGCTGTGGATGTGGCTGTAGATGTGGATGTGGCTGTAGATGTGGATGTGGCTGCTACGGCTGTGGCTATGGCTGCCAAACATGAGAACAGGTACCGATGACTCTCGCTGCCCGAAGGTAGAATCACTCTGTACAGTCGCCGAGTATGTCTCAGGGTACCTGTGATTCTCTTGTTCGGTTCTCGGGCAATTGGTACACTAAAGACGTCGCAGACTGCGGTGGCAGAATATAAGAATAGGATCGTCCCGATCACCTGAGCTTCTGAAGTAGCTGCGATCTTTGTCAATACAGCGTCCACGTGCACTACACAGGGGTAGATGATGTAAGGAAAGGGCGGAAATAAGGCATTGGCCCCGGCATATAAATTATAATAGGGGGGTGTACCGTGTTGGCGGTGAAGAAATCTCCGTTAAATCTGTAAGGACAGGGGTGGCTATGAGTACGGTTTCCGAGCTTGTAGAAAGGAAATTACTCCATGACTAGGTAGTTTGAGAAAAGAAATAGGCATAAGTTTCGGATTAAATAACGGAAACGTCAACGTGGACTTGCCGCTTCGCTTTTGGATGAGCAGCCGGGCCCGAATTCACGGGTGCCGCAAAACATTTCCTGTCTCCTGCGACTCACTGCATCTTAGGCGACGCTGGTAGGAGCAGGAACAAGTTAGTGAAACGTAAAACAAAAGCTTCCTGCTGATAGTTGCCGCGAGATACTTCACCGAGAAAACAGAAGAGCGAGCCAGTACGCATCGAGACTTTCAGCTGAAGGGCGTCAACAGATGGAGCCGATGAGAAGGCGGCAACTTTATCCCGAACTAAACATAGAATACCGACATATTGGTAGAAAAAGCGAGCAACAAGCTGAAGTCTTTCTGTCGATACAGAACTTTACTTGTAGTCTGTAGAGACTACCGTCTGATACTCCATGTGAATGTTACGCAAAATAGCTCCGAGGATCGAGCTTCTCATCTGTCGGTCCGAACCGAACGTGACCTTGGATTGACTTTGTCGAATAAATGACCGCGGTGTTGGCGAATGCGAAAGATTGTTAGGTTTACGCTATTATAGTTTCTTCATATTGCTATTAGTACAACGTCGTATACTGACTGATTTCCTACCTAAGCGACATGAAGAGATGGAGGAAAGTCGGCCCGAACTCCAACTCACCCATACATGTAATGCTATGAGATATCCTTTAATCAACTTGTAACCACAGACTTTATCTAAATGGAAGCCATTACAGGGAGCATTAGCTTTCATTCTATGGCTTCCATGTCGACACTGTAGTTTATGAGTATCGTGCAGTGCTGCAATCTTTCTCAAACACTAAGTCATCTGCCTACCTCCCCCTTTTAAGTTTTCCCTTGTTCTTTTCGCTGCATAGCAAGTCAATCCTTGTTTGACTCAACGATAATGTTTGCGATGCTACCTGTCGTTCTTTTGGCCCTCGTTTGGCTCCATTTCACCAAGGGCATCAATCTTTACGTTTAGACAGCTACGTGGATCGCAAAATGGTGAACGAGGTAGAGTCGGAAGCGTCCCGTGCGCCACCAAGCCCGCCCATCATTGTTCCGAAAATTCAAGGACTGAAGTATGTTTACCCAAAGTGGTGTATCCTCCAGCAGGTGAGCCTGCCTTGAGTCCAATGGTCTTACGGTAACAGAGTGAAGACCTATAAGAGGGTCATCACAAGCGTGTACTGATACGACAATTGCCCCCATTCTCGACGCAAACAGTATACAGCTCGAGTCAACTATCTTCCACCTTTAAGTCACTTCCTGGAAACTCATCTTCAAGGTTTTGGTTGCAGTTACGCCGTGATAGCGCCGCAGACCAGTTCCTAACGGCACAGTGAGAGGAGGATACAGCTTCTGAGCTTCCCCACAAACCTGAGCGATGTGTAGAGCATTGACTAGAGGTGCCAGTCTGTAGAGAACTACAGGCATCCATGCATTCACCAGCCAATCAAGAACAACCTCCAACCAATATGGCAGTTCTTCTCGTCAAGTGACTTCGGCATCACGCACTCTTTGCTTCCCATTTCCGTTCCTTTAGGATTCCCATTCGATCGTTTCGACTTGAAGTCGCACCTTTTTCTTCTTTTTTGAAACCCTCTTTCAGCTTCCAGCATCAACATGAAGACCGCCGTCGTTCTCTCCGCCGTCCTCGCCATGCTCTCCGCGGCCTCAGCGGTGCCGGTGGCGACAAGACTACCACTGCCGGTGGTGGAAGTTCTTCTTCCAACGGCACCTCTGCCCAGTCGGCGAAGCCTTCGTCTGCCGTTTCCGCGGAGTCTGCTGGCAACTGCAAGTGGCGGAACTAGAGGGGTTCGCCACATGTGTGCGTCGTTGCCTCAATACCTTGCGCTGCTGGCAAACACGCACAGCATGCGTCTGAGTTGGGTGAACCGAGAGCTGTGGCTCTGGAGCGAGTTGCTTCGCCTTCATTGGAAGGGCGGAAAGGTGTGAAGGATTTCTGCCCAGGACTGCTAGGTTTCGCAGTATTTTTACATGTACATAGTTCGCTGCTGGTAACAGCCAACTGCAAGTAAACCCGAATTGGCTTCGCGATGACCATCCCAGAACCAGGTCTTTGTCTGATGTACTAGTTGCCTAGATGGTCAATCTACGTGACTGTCTAGGGGGTTGTGTTCACGAGCTTTATGAAGGCAGTAACTGGTGGATTACTATGGATTAAAACGCGAAAAGGGCTATAAGATACCTAGTATAGTTGCTATTTGCATTTTTGTGGCTGATGAACACACCCGTTTCAAAGGTAAGGTATTGATAAATTTGTGAGCTGACCCGCGAAAGACTCCAAGTTTTCCCATGACTTATGTGGTTGCCTTGCACGATGTTGGCCTCGTTCGACAGCAAGACGTGTCATTGACGAGTCCTAACACGACAGAATAGGTCTGCTCCATCAGAGAACATAACGAAACATGGGCTGCCTGGATATTAGCAAGGGAAAAATGACCATGAAACCGACGGGGTATGAACCGAGCAGCCAGACGCCGACGAGACGCCCCCATTTGTTGTCGAGATGGAGCTGGTTGATGAGCAGTGTACCGATGATCTGTCTCTGGTCAGCAGGGGTTAGCCCATCGTTGCTACAACCCGTTTGCTTACCGGCGGAACCATGGCAACCGTTCCCACGTGTAACCTCGAGCTCCTGATCTTGCTGCTCAGGAATCCAGCCCCGAGCTGCGTGACAACCTGCACCGTGGAAAGCGGGAGGTTCATCAGCGTCGTCTGGAGCGGGTTGAACCCGAAACCCTGGATAATCAACGACCCAAACGCCAGTCCTCCCGAGGCGATGGCGTTCACAAACGAAATCAGTCCCAGCAGAACCACTGCCGGATCCTTCGCCGCCTCCACGACCTGCGCCTTTACAAAAGACCTACTCCTGCCCGCACCCGTTTTGTTCTCCGCCACGCGCTGCACCGCAACCACCTTCTCGCGCTCCGTCAGCCACCTCACCCTGGCCGGGCTGTCCGGCACGAAGACGGTGAAAACAACACCCCAAATCACCGTCATGGCGCCGAGGATGAGGAAGATGTACTTCCACGGCGACAGCGAGCCCGCGATGTGCCCGATGCCATACGCCAGCAGCGTGCCGACGAAACTGCCCACGCCCAGGAACGAGACCCACAGCGCCGAGCGGCCGGCCTGCTCCTGGCGCGTCCACCACATGCCCGTGACGGCGACGAAGCCGGGCGAGATGGTGGCCTCGGTGACGCCGAGGAGGAAGCGCACGCTGGCGAGGCCGGCGAAGGAGCTGCACGCGGCCGTGGTCATGAGGATGGCGCCCCAGAGCATGATGTTGACGCCGAGGAACTTGGCGACGGGGAAGCGCTGGAGGACGGCCACGCCCGGGTACTCGGCCACGAGGTAGCCGAAGTAGAAGATGCTGCTGGACCAGCTGTACTGTTGGCCGACGAGCTTGTTGTCGGGGATGATGCCGTAGACGGAGCTGTAGCCTAGGGAGGTCTTGTCGATGAATTGCAGGGCGTAGGCTATGAGGGAGGATGAGTTCTGGTTCGACCACTGTTGCTGGATTAGGGACAGTACTTACTGATGCAGAGAAAGGGGAGGATTCGGTAGTCCAATTTCTTCAGGAGGTTCTTGGACTCGGCTTCCGACAGAGGGCCCGAGTTGAGAGCCGAGGCGGCGAGGTCGCCGGTCTCATCCGTGATGTGATGCTTGGTGATCGGCTCGTCGTCGCCGGGGGACGCTCCGGTGGCGGGGCGGATGTCGGAGGCGACCCGCTTCTCCGGATCGGAGGCTGGTGGTGTCTCTGTTGATGCCATCGTGAAAAGCGTGGACCGCAACAGAAATAATACTTCTTTTCCAAGAGTCTTCTCAACAAAACGCCACAGGAAACTTTCCTCGAGCATAAGAAATGGGAGTCGCAACGTCTTTATCAGTGTTGACTGTAGGATGGCATCCTAGAGCTGTGGAGAAAGGATATCGGGGGCTTAAGTTCCGACCATCGGCAACTGGACCTTTTTTGCAATGGTCTTATCTCAGGTCATTCTTCCGCTCATCAACCCCACAAGGATTGCCGCCGGCGAATCGAGGCGACAGCATTGGACAAGCCAGATCATCGTTTTGTTATTGGTGTTGCCAGACCATAAGTGCTGCTGGTTTATATCGCTCGAGGTGATGCGGGATACTGGCAGAGGCTCGACGTTGAAGAAATCCAGACGTCGATCAGAGCATCTGACCAACACTGAGGGGCAAGTCTCCACGAGACCTGCAGCAAGACCTTGGGGGCTAAGCTCGTCATCAGGTTTGTGAGTTTATTCAGACACTTACTTCTCTACCCCGGTCGATTCCATATCCTCTGAAAACCAGAGTCCCACATGAGCGGAACCGGAGGCTTGGGAGTGACATCGCATGGGCTTAACGGTTCGTCCATGACAAGGATCCCCACGCGGGTAGATATCTCCAGCGGGAAATCGCCGCTTCGGCCTGCTGAATCGCTGCTTTAATTATATGCAGAAGGATACTCAGACTCTCAGTCCTCTTGTTTATTACGATAGAACTAACGCTGTGACACTCCTCGCAAGCGAGTTGAAACTCCGTTCAAGAACGACTTCAGTCTTGATTCCACGCGGACGGGCGAGCTCAGTATAAGATGATCAACAACTGAGGACGATGATAAATAGAGCCCATCATTGTCTCCGTCTCACTCCACACGCCCACATTCCACGACGTAGACGTTCTGCATCTCCCAACCTGAAAGGTTTGCCTATCATCACACTTCACGATGCTCTGGCCGGCTGCTGAACCCGCTGGCTAAAGTCTTGTGGCATCTCGCTTCCGGCTTTCACTTATGGTGATTGTTGGCGATTAACACGTTATCTGCCTTGATAGCCCCTGTAAATCGAAACAGCGTTCTGATATAGTTGCTTCTTGACACTTCTATACATACATGTTGGATCATGCCATCTGAAGAAGTACACAGCATAAACATTGTAGCTTTCTACTCTGTTCAGAAATGCATCATTTCTTATGCCTCGCTCGGCGGCTCCGCAGCTGCTTTCACCTCATCCTCAGTAGGCTTCCTCCCAAAGGCCGAATACCTATCTCCAAGTCAGCAAAACCACAATACCGCAACCGCAAAATTTCGGCAAACTCTTACACGGGCCAGTAGGCGTGGATACGCCTGTCCTTGAACTCCTTGCGGCACTCCATGTTCGCGAGCAGCACCTCCTCCCTCGTCCACTCGTGGCCCCTCGTGAGGATGGCCATGCAGAGCCCGTCCCAGCCGGTGACGATGTTATCGTGCGCCCACACGCCAATCTCCTTGTACCGCTGCTCCTTGGGCCACGTGTTGATCGGCCACTTGAACCGGCGCACCTGCACGTCGACGAAACCCGCGCGCGTCAGCACGTCCTTGACGTCCGACATGTCCCCGGCGGGGCGCCCGAACTTGACGGACGCCTCCTTGATGAGCTGGGCAATGTTGAGAATCGTGGCGTCCTCCTTGAGGGTGCCGTCGTCGCTCCTGGGCATGAGCGAGGTTTCGTTGAACTCGACCCATCCTCCGGGGTTGAGGTTGCTGCCGTCCAGTCAGTAAATGAGATGGTCCATGACATTTCCGAACTGGAAGCGAAGTAGAAGCGCCGACACTTCTGAGGGCTCTGCGCTCTTACTCGAAGCACTTCTTGGCGTAGACGTCCCAGTCGGCTATGCAGCCGTTCAGCATCCGGCTGTGGATGTAGTCGAACTTTCGCGAGTAGGTCCAGGTTTCCTCCAGGTCGTCGACCTCGAACGACACGTTCGGCGGCGCACTGCGTTGGAAAAAGAGTTAGAGACGAGGTTTCTCTGCTTTTCTTTCGCAAAGCACAGCAGGCGGAAAGCTCACAATGTCGGGAACGTCGCCGACAGGTCGAAGCCCAGGACCTCGGCCTCGGGATGCTCCTCGCCAAACTCGCACGCCCAGATACCGGTTCCCGTGCCTACGTCGAGTACGCGGCCGACCTCGGCGTCCTTGTCGTTGGGCGGGGCGTTTCCGAGCCGGTTGTTGAAGGTCATGAGAAAGAGGTTGTGTTGCAGATCTTGGGTCGCCTGTTTAGCTGCGTGATGCAACGCTTTGAGAGGAGGGACAGGCTCATTGGCTTACCCAATCGGTCGTTCTCTGTCTCGTCATTGGGGAGGTTGTATTCTGGCGAGAGTAATGTGAGACTGGCGGCGAGCGGTGGTTTGCGATGGGCAGATCCGTCAACTTACTGCCATCCTTGTAGGCGTGGTAGGTCCGTCCATTCTCTAGACGATAATTGTAGATTGAAGCAGTAATGCTCGTGCTGGATGAATCCAAACTCTACTACCAATCAGTATCGCCATGCTGTCGCCGAGCGAAGAGCTCATCCTACTGTTGCGATGTCAGACGCCGCGTCATCGGTCACCTCTGGCTTGTCGGATGTTAGCGGGCGACGATGGCACCGAGTGCATTAGCAGGATCGCGTCTTACAGCTTCTTCGGGAACGATATGAACCTCATCCTCCGTGGCGGGTGCCGGGCTGGTGGGTTGTTCAGTGGACATTTCGAAGACTTGTTTCGTTGCAAGATTCGTATCTTCACGAGGACACCTTGTTCAGGATTCGTGCTGCATTTATATGCAGGGTCAGTCGGTTGGCTTCGTGAGACGGGCCCGTTTCCCCCTCTCGGCTGCGTGTTGAGCCCCCTGGTCGGCGGAGACAGTTGCCACAAGCAGACTCCATCCCGAAGAGTCAACGTCGAAACGGTTGGCTTCGATGCGCGAACACACTGCTCGAGGGCGGTTGGCCCGGTCTGGAAAAGACTTCATGTGAAAGCTCGGAGTGGTTATCCTATTGTAGAGATCGGCGTCCCACTCGTCAATCCAGCTATGTCTTCCAACAGTCCTTTGAAGATGTGATCCGACGAACCCCTGCTCGGCCCCTTGTCCCGTACCGTATCCGCCGGTTCTCTCGGCCAAGGACATGTGAATGACCGCAAGTCCGTGACATTTCAGGTCACTTCCATGGAGGAAGCTGGAGTTACTTGACGGGTTGGTCATTGCTGTCTATGCAAGTTTACTGTCGTACGGCAAAATGAGATTCAGGTTTGCTCATCCTTCATCTCCAAGAACGTGGGGAAGTCATAAAAAGTTGAATGAAGCATAAATGAGATGGCAAGTCTTCTAATGAGATTGTCGTGTTGACTGAGCGAAACTTCGATACAGCACATGGTGTTTTGGGTCTTCATGGGGTGCTTGTCTGTCGTGTCTTCCTGTACGCCAACAGCAATCGTCAAATATGTACTTGATGATGATCAGGTACGTGCCCAAACGGTTGAAGCAGCGTCAGTCACTCTCTCCAGCGCAGACATTCGCGTCAGTCGATGATAGTGTTGGCGGTAATTGTCTTTTTAACCCGAAATCCACAGACCTTTTGAAGCTCTCCGATAAACTCTTTCGCCATTTTGATATCGAAGGTCGCGTCTTTCTGTTCCCTTCCATGGGTTATGAGAATCCTCTCTCAACGCATTCGCCAACTCCAACTCTTACATCGCGCACCGTCTCAAAGACGGAACGTGAAACCTGTCCGCTGCACTACACATCTTGATGTAAAACTCAATGGCGTCAGATGGCGGCTGGCGGTATTCGGCAGGGTAAAGGAAGCAAAGAAGGGCCTCCACAACAAGGTGGTCCTCGTCACCTAGGTCAACGACCTGAGGGACGCCCAAGTTTTGCGAATTGCTGTTGCCAGGAACTTTTTGGCACACCCAGCACCAAAGCAGAAACTTCGTCGTCATCGGGCAGGATGTCTGCAAAGTACTGCGACTGGCTAGTAAGGACAATACGATGGGCATAGAAGTCTCTCGACGAGCCCCTGACTATCACGTCTGAGTACTATGGGCTGTCTAAATATCCATGAGATGTAAGTGATCCGAATTGACGTATATGGAGCAGTTCAAGCTACCTTTCAAGTCACATGCAAATACTAAAGTATTGAAATGGTTCAGACGTGATGGTTGATGGCTGATCACCTTGACGTATTCGTGCTGCAACGAAGAATAACTCTTGACAAAGATCCCAATCGAACTTTCGTTTCATATCCAAATGAATCAGGACGAAGTCATGGTTGCCACGATATGGATAAACACGTATAATGCCATCGCACAAGCATCGTGTGCTTCATGATATTTACAGCAGCGATAACGTTAGCCGGAACAGGAAACTGGCAGCGCGGCGCCCCACTCGGGAGATAACCGGCCGGTCGTCGGAGCTCCTCCGCTCGGCCAACACGAAGTCTACCACCGGGCAGCCCAACCTCTTTCGTTTCACTCACAGCGCCACCTCTCACTGGGAACTTGAATCCATCCTTCTCATCAACTCATCTCATCCTCAGGGTAGCATCTCAACCTCGCCAAACACACGTAAACATACCACAGCGTCCACAATGGCCGACCTCGACGACGATGACTTCATCCTCATCTCCCACACGGACTGCGCCCCAGACCCCCTCACCGAGCTCTCCTCCATCGTCGCATCCATCTCCGACTCCCTCTGGCCCGTCAACAAAGAGATCCACGACAACCCCGAACTCGGCTACGAGGAATTCATCGCCCACGATGCCCTCACATCCTTCATGCGCTCCCAACCCGGCTGGAAGGTGACGCCGTCAGCCTACGGCATGCCCACCGCCTGGGTCGCCGTCTGGTCCTCCGGCAAAGGCCCCGTCGTCTCATTCAACGCCGAAATGGGTATAACCTTTCCCCCACCTCTCCCTCATCCAACCTCACTAGTCACTAACGCCACTCTCAGACTGTCTCCCCGGGATAGGCCACGCCTGCGGCCACAACCTAATCGCCTCCGCCTCCGTCTCCGGCGCCCTCGCAACGGCAACCTACCTCTCCCGCCACTCCCTCCCCGGCAAGGTAGTCCTCTTCGGAACCCCGGCCGAAGAAGGCGGAGGCGGCAAAATCCGCCTCCTCCAAGCCGGCGCCTACGCCTCCCACGCCGTCGACCTCAACCTCATCTCCCACCCGGGCATCGTCGCCGACACCTCCCTCATGCGCACCTCCGCCTACACCTCCCTCACCGCCGAGTTCTTCGGCCGCGAGGCCCACGCCGCCGCGAACCCCTGGCTCGGCATCAACGCCCTCGACGCCCTCGTGACCGCCTACAACGCCGTCTCGGCCCTGAGGCAGCAGTTCATGCCGGTCGACGTGGTGCAGGGCAACATCACGCACGGCGGCGCCAGGCCCAACATCATCCACGCCTACGCCGCCGGCGACTTCGTCGTCCGCGCGACCTCGCAGAAGCGGCTGGCCGAGCTGCTGGCGCAGGTGCGCAGGTGCTTCGAGGCCGGGGCGCTCGCGTCGGGCGCAAAGTTGGAAATCACCATGACGGGGAGTTACAGGGACCACGTGCCCAACCGCGTGCTGGGGCGGAGTTACACGCGCAACTGGAACAGCTTGTCGGCATCGCTCGGCGGCGGGCTGATCCCGACGGATGAGGATGTGGACGAGATTCGGGGCAGGACGATGGCCAGCACGGATCAGGGGGACGTCAGCTACGCGATGCCGAGTTTGTCTGCCGGCTTCGCGATACCGCCAGGCAAAGGCGGGCAGGGGCCGCATAATCCAGAGTTCGCCGAGGCGGCGGGCACGAGAGAGGCGTTTGAGATCAGCCTCAAGGTTGGCAGGGCGCTGGCGGCTGTTGCGGTGGATGTGTTTACGGTTGATGGCATGTTGGACGAGGTGAAGAAGGCATGGAAGAGGGATATGGCAAAGTAGGTCGCGGTGGCAGATGGTTGGGTCACGATATGAGAAGAGAACGTAATGGGCATGGGCACGAGAAAGCGACGACGCCATCAGATTACAGCTTGTGTCGTGAGACTGTACAATAGGAGCACCTCTTGGTTCATAGCATTGTTCATCGTACATGTATTTTTTCAAGACCCGTGATGTCTATACACGCCAAACTCCATCCTAGTCGCACAATCACACTCATACCAATATTGAAACAAGCCCTAGTCATCATTCACATCCTCTTGGGTCCCATCTCTCCTCCGTCAAAATCATCCCACTCTTCTCCTCCAATCTTGTTCGAAATCCACACGCCAACTCCCGTTACGGCACAGCTGGCCAGGAACCACCCTTCGAACCACCAGTCCACGAACCTCGGTTCCAGCGCGCCCTCGAGCGCATCGCCGACCGCACTCCCCATCTCCCGCGGTAGGTTGCTCCTCAGCAGCAGGGCCGCGCTGATGACGTAGACGGCCGCAATCTGCCCGATCAGAAGCGCGAGGTTGGCCTGCGCCTGGTATAGCAGCCCGGGCATCCACTTGGAAAAGAGGTGAAAGGTCTGCAGCACGCTGTTGGCGCTCGCTGCGAGTATCACTCCCGACAGCAGGAAGCTGATTTGCCGCGCCCACGCCATCTGGTCGAGGTTCGGGCTCCAATGCCTGGCGAGCAGTCCCAGAAACCGGTTGATGGGATCCGAAGAGCTGAAGCTCGCGGATGGGTAGTACGCCCTGCGCAGCGTCGCCATTGTCGTCGCGAGAATCCTGTACAGGCAGTATAGGCTGAAGATGTAGTGTGGCACGGCGAGAACCCGTCCCAGCGGCGTCGCTGCCCTCGCGTCCGCTGCCTGTCTGGATCGCATGATGCCCAGACTGGACCCGAGATTCGCCTCCATGGTTTCCAGGCCGGTGATCTCCAGCCTCAGCGCTCGCATCTCGGCCTCCTCGCCACCCATGCCCCTTACGGCACCGAGCATCTTGCCCATGAAGCCGCCCGAACTCGAGCTCCCGGCTTGTGCCTCGCTGGCTTTCCTTTCCAGCGCTTGTAGTCGGTGTCGTTTCGTGATGAGCATCTCGTTCGTGGCCTCTAATCCCGCCTCTTTTCTTGTAATATCGGTCTCGGTGACCGGTCGTTTTCGTCGTTCGGATATCGCCCCGAGGGTGTGCCACGGCGTCGACACAGCCGCAAAGCCGCTCAGCATCGCCATCAGCGAGATGCCAATGACCCCGATCCTCTCCAGACACGCCCTCAACACTCCTCCGCCCGCCGTCTCTGTCTTATCCAAGCCAACAGCACCTCCCAGACTCCAAAAGGCGAACAGCCACCCCGCAAAGACGAGCATCTGCACTCCCCACGCAAATCGTGGGATCTTGCCCTTTGTATTCCTCTGAAACTTCCACCCGAACCCCGCCACCACGCTCTGGATCTCCAGGAACGGAATCACCCCGACCAGCAGCACCAGCAGCGTCGGCACCGTCACCCTCAACCCGACCTCGCGCGCCCGCGGGCTGAGCAGGTCCGAAATCTCGCAGAGTATCAACTCCCCCAGCACCGCCGCCAGTCCCACCGTCACGCTAAACACTCCCGCCGCGATGCGCCGCCGCGTGCTCTTCTGCCCGTGCTCCGCGTGCACCTGTCGCAGGCTCGGTGGCGCGTGCGCGGGAAGGTAGTGGTCCTCTCCGTCGTGCGCGTCGTGCACCCGCGCCAGTTTCGGGAAGATGCTGCGGTTCGCAACGAAGGCGACGCCTGCAAAGGTGCCCAAGAAGGGCGCGAGGGATATCAGCAGACCCAGCGTCGACGGCGCGTTGGGGTCGACGGGCGCGCAGGCTGACTCGTCGCAGCCGGGCGAGCTGAACCAGGGCATCTTGCGCTGTGTTTCGGCAGTACGTGGAGTGTCTTGTCTATGAGGTTTCGTTTACGTTTGCGTATGCGATGGCAATAGAGCTTAGATACATGTGGTGGTCGTGGTGGTCGTGGTTCAGGAAGAGGTTGTCGTCGTCGTCGTCGGAATCGGACAGAGGCTGATGCATCCTACATAGGTGGGCGGTAGGTGTGTAGTAGTTGAGTTCGTCTGGGATGACAGCGCGAAAAGAATGCTCAACGCGGAACCAATTCGGTTGAAATCGACATCCTTTGCTGGGAAGGAACCCGGACAATGCAAGAGAAGAGAGTGAGGAGGGGAAAAAAAGACACGACAGCTGGATAGGTCCGGCGGCGTGTGGCGTAGGCGTGGGCGTATGTATGCACCAGGTCGAACTTTGCTCCAGCCACCGCCACAGTAGGGTCGCCACCGGGGCTCTACCTTAAAAGCTATAGCCACAGCAGAGCGTCTTGCCAGACACTCAACGTCCCGCAGACACCGTGGAGCAGCCAATGGAGGTCAGGCAAAGAGTCACTCACGATGATGCGTCTTGCCACGAGAAGTCTTGGACGATGCAGTACTCCGTACGCAGAAGCACATTACACCATGTACCGGTGCCTTGACATTACGGATACTAGATTCCTGCGTGTATGTCACTCACCAAACGGGTACTACTGGCGCATGTTATCTGTAATTGATTGGGTATCAACCCGTGAGTTGGGTTTTAATGATGAGACTATGCAGCCGCTCCGTACGCTTCGAGCTGCTTCCGTGAAGCGTCCTATCCCAGTGAAACCTCCCCTGCCTCGTTCTCCTCAATGTCCTAGGGTACTACGCCAAGTTTGTTGATATGGATTTTCCGCTATTTGCTATTTATGCAGGCCATTCCCGTCATCCATGCCACGCCAGCTTAGCTGTTACTGCTACTCGTCTGTGACACCTTGGATTCTTCCTCGTCGTCGTCATCCACATTTAACGTCGAGTCGAGGCTAATCTTGCGGTTTTGCTTCAGTAGAGCGGCAGCCTCGCCTGCCTCCATCTTGTGAAGCTTCTCCTTCTGGTCGGGACTGATGAGCTGGTCGCCCGTGAAAACTTCAAAGTCGTCGTCGTCTTCGTCTTCCTCTTCGTCGCTGTCGCCTGCCGTGCTGCCCGGATTCTTGCTGGATGCCGCCGAAGTTGTCTGAGACAGACTGTAGCCTCTCGGCTGCAAGAGCGACTTGGGGTCGACCGGCTTGATCGTAGGATCGAAGCTTGCAGGCAATCCCAAAGCCTGAGCTACCTTGTGCGCCTCCTCGTCGGGCGTGTTGGACACCTCAACTTCATACATGCTACTGCGTTCGCTGTCGGCCTCGTGCTTGCCTCCGGTTGCCGAGAGCATCCTGACATATGTCTGGCGCTCCGAGTCGTTCAACCGCTTGGCCTTCTTCTTCTCTCTCTTCTCGTTGGACCGGACAACAACCACAGGAACCACAGAATACTGCAAGCAGTACTTGGAAAACGAGTTGCGCGTATGGACGAGGCCTTGCAGGCCAGCGAGAGATCGACCCCGGGTGCCAACGACGAGCATGGCTGGCTGGTGCATCTGGATCTGCGAGCCGAGACATGTTAGCCGCACATCAGCTCCCCACCTTTGCCAAACTGGTCCGCGTGTTGCATTGACTCACCAGCTTCTGAAATGTCGAGTGCAGCTTTCCAGATGCGTACTCCAGGACGACGCTGATGGCACGACTCGCGCCATTGCGTTGCAGGATGTTGTCCATGATCCGGCGCGCATCCGCCTTGTACCTTGCGTCGTTGGCCCGGACTTCCTTCTCAATGACGCGCACACATACAATCTCGTCGTGGTCGTCCACCAACTCGTCCAGCAGCCACTGCAAAGCGTGGTCGGAATACGAATTCTCGTCCAGGCCTACCATGAAGGTTCGCGACCTGCGCTGCGCCTGGTAGCCCGTGTGTTTGACATTGAGCGTCAGCGAGATGGTGTTGTTCTTAGTAGCCTCTCCCAGCGGGAGGTTGTCGAAGGCGACATGAGTTTGGAACCTGTCCGGTACCGTGGACACGGTTAGCGTTGCCATTAAAGTATATGAACCGATTCAGCGCAACAAGGGCAGACATGAAACCCGCAACGAGACGGGTCGACTTGTTTGTTTATGGAGAAAACGTAAGGAAAAAGAGGGGTGGAGGGTGAAGACGATCGAAAGGCGACTGGCCAGGATCGAGAAAAACAAGGTTGCGATTTGCTGAGAGAGGCAGCCCAGCGAGGCAGGGAAATAGCCGGCAAGGTGTGGTGTGTGAGCGTTGCGCCTGTGACAGCCGACCGTGACAGCGCTCCGGTCCGGTCTTCCAGTTGCGGGGTCCCAGCCGTGCTGCGGTCCAGTCCAGTCCAATCCTGGCTACAAGCGTGGCTGAGGATCGGCTTCTTTGGTCTCGGTGGCCGACGCCTGGATTCCTCCTTTGTGACTGTTTCTCGAAGGGAAAACGAAGAGGCACAGCACGGCGCATGCGGCGGGGGTGGTGCGGTGGGGTTGATGACGATATACCCCCGACGAATGGCAGCTCTTCACGTCTATGGCGTTTGTCGTGTTGTGTGCTTGCTGCAAGTCATATTGTCTCCTTCTCTCCATCATTCGGCTCGGACTGCTTGAGGACTCATCGACGCCAAGTTGGCCTTGCACGTTGCGTCGTTGGAGCGAAATCGACAGAGATTACACCGGTCAATGTTGGTCGATTGACGTATTGTTGGTGTGCGTTGCGACGCCGCCTCCATGACTAAGGCTGAACTTGATCCCATCGCTGAATCGTCCGTCGACGGCAGTAGTCATATAACCCCGCCATTCCAGCCCAGGGCAGGCCGGCCGCTGAAGGGTCGCCGTTCCAATCGCTGCGTGCCGTCTGTTCATCTCCCTTGGTGCCGGCATCGTTGGCTGCTGACGTTGCCCGAGTGGAAGTCCGTCAGCCACGAGAGGATGTTTGGCATCTATGAAGCTTTGAAATTCGGCCATCGGTCTATGGTGTCGGACCCTAGTCGTCTTTTTGGCGGTCCAGGAGCTGTGAGTAAGGCAATGGCGGCCAGGCAATACGGCGTAAGCATATTCTGGCCTCGCATCTAGCCGCTGCAGCGTGTGCATCCGGGCTTGCCGGACATCAAAGGCGTATTCGAGCAGTTATATAAACTGGGCTGCCAACCCCCACTTGCGGAATCTCGCAACTCGAACTTGTGCTCTCGAATTCACGAGAACAGAGATCCGGTATAAGGCCAGCTGCTGACACACGAACGAAAGGAAAAATCGCTTACCTGTCGGGTGGTGGGGGCGAGGAGTTCCTCAGGCGCGTTGCCCTCTGGTTACCTTGCGGCAAGGATGGATTTCGGAATTGCGCGAATGACAAACCTGACAGCGACAACCCTCTGTTTCGCGCCGTGGTGTTGTTCTCAGTCTTGGTCGTCTCGGTCGACAAGCTTCCTGACGTGCTGTCGAGAGACGGACTTGCGCGGCTCGACATGGTTGTTACGCGACTAAGTGTCTCTGGAACTTGAGATTTGCTCTCCTGCTCCTCTTCGTCCTCCTTTTCTTCTTCTTGCTGCTCTTCAACTGGAAAGTATTCCGGGTTGACCTTCTCTTTGCCCTTTGCCGACTCTGTTTTGCGCGAAATATCGGAGTCGGGACTTTGAACAGGGAGCTTCGCAGGCGGGCTGGGACCTGACATGGTGTGTCTGCGGGGGCTCTGCGGTGCACTGGGTGGTTTGGGAAGGGAAAGCTTTCGAGGCGGGGGTGAAGGGCTGTCCTTGGATGCCTGGGCCGGGTCCTTCTTCTTTTTGGCGCTCTGCGATGGTAGAAACACGCTGCGCCAGTTGTCCGAACGCTTCATCGAATGGATCTGCAATGCTGTGGCTGCAAGGTCAGCGTGCAAACTGGAGAAAGCCAAGGGCCGGCTAGGATCCTCAATGAAGGCAGAAAAGAGCAGAGTGGTTGAGAAGCGGTTGAGAAGTGGTTGAGAAGTCTTGCTGGGCTGGCTTCAGAAACCGCCGCGAGACGAGGTGTCTGGCGTGGATCGAAAGAGGGCGGCAACAAAGCAGAAATTCAAGCGTGTTTCGATGCTCGTAAGGAACTGACAGTCGACTGACTACTCGGTCACCAGAGACCAAACAGGTGTCTGTCGAGTGTTGCGGAGCGATGCGCCCCTTGCTTGGAGCGTTCGTCGTCTGAATAAGCGAAGAGCGCAGCCGTATGCAGGACCGATATTGGTCGTGGTTGGCACGGATCTTGCTGCTGCCTCTGCTATAGTTTTTCGGATGTCGTACTCAACAAACGGCAGTGTTCGAAAACTCGGCCGGAAAGGCAATTCGAAAATTCAGGGTCCCAATCCGGTGATTTGGCAGCGCCAGCGTGCTGCGAGACGGTGACGATGTACGCGGGTTGCAGATTCTCGCAGAGGACGACGGTATACTTTATGGGAACGGTTCGGTGTATGTAAGAGGCTGTTCTGCCAAGACTGGCCGAGCTCACAAGGCACAGAAAGCTCCGAAGATGGTGTCGATGTCGATGCGATGCGATGCGATGGGCGACGAGAAGTGAGACCGGAGACTAGAGACTAGAGACACGGGGTGTGACGCGAGAGTAGTGCGAGTCCAAGCCTGTCGCTGAGAGGGTGACTTGGATTCGAGTTCGGTGAGCAGGTGATGTCTAGTCCGAGGGCTTGTCGTTGGCTGGGACGGGAGGACTTTGAACGGTGCTGGACACGGATGGGCTTGGCGGTCCAAGATGAGCGCAGGCGTCGTGTCTCGTGAAGCAGGCACGATGGCAGTGTCGGCCCCAGGGGTCCAAGGGGTCCAAGGGGATGTGTCGGAATCGTGTGTTGCTATAGACGGGGTTGCAGTGTCCAGGCGGCTGGTAAGGAGGTCTGGCGTGGTATGGGAGAGAAATGGGGAGAGTATGAGACAAACAGTCAATGCCAGAGAAGGAGAGAAAACAGTACAGATGGAAAGGTCTGGGCGTGCGTCGGCTACCTTACCTTATGATGAAGCCCAGAGCATAAGTAGCAACACAGAGCACGGCAGGACAGGCTAAGTAATGGCCATAGGCATGGGGAGACTTCAACCTTATTTAAAATTCCATCTCTCACCCAGCTGAAAGTGCGTTCAGGTAAAGGTAAGGTAAGGTATCTATCTCATCTCTATGGTGGATTGTTGCACATCTCGAAATGTGACGCAGAAGGCGGGCTGGTTATTACAAACATTCAGGTGAAGGAAACCCGCCCGCAACAGTACGTACTACGTACTGCTGAAGTATCAGTAGGCCTGAATAGGTACCTAAGTGGGTGCCTTAGTTGTGCGGTGGACTGAGGTGCCTACCTGAAGGCAAGGTCAGGCATGGTAAATAGGGGACGGAAGGCATGCAAGCACTGAGGTGATGCCCTGCAGGCGCAAAGCAAGCCGATGACCAGGTCGACTGAAGGGTCAGGGTCCAGGCCTGGGTCTGCAACAGCAACAGCTGGATTACCTGCCAACCAACGTCTCCTCGAATGCCTAAAGAATTCAACGAAGGACTTCGTCTGTAAAGAAATCTTTGGAATTGGACAGAAACGCCAACAAGTACCTAGGTACCATTTAGCCTACCTACCTAAGTAGGCAGTAACCACTTTTCTGTATAAAACGTGGGCGGAGAAGGAGCGAGAGCTGTGGTGGAGGTGGAGGGCGGGGCCCAGGAAAGAAAAGGCCAACCGGCCAGGTCGTGACTTCCTTTTCCAGCTGGCAGCAGCGGTTTTTCACCGTAGCTACCTAGGTAGGTCATGGAGTTGAACAACTCAGCTCCATCGAACCTCGGTATTTTAGTCGAGAAATATCACTTCAGGGGCATCATCATTATTGTAGCATTAAGCCACTCGAATTGAAGTTATAGACAAACTATCTATCTCAAGAATAAACGATGTGAGCACTGAGTATCCGTAGGTTGAAGACAGTGGATGGACGTCTCCTTCCCTCCAAACCTACTCTCAGAAGTCGAGGGCAGGTGCAGCTGGGAGGGAGCTAGGACCACACCAAGGCACGGCAGCTGCATTGCATTTGCACTTGCACTCGCACCCATCTGTTGCCTAGTAACATTTATGGGCGCTTTCCATACAAACGATCCGAATTCCAACGTCATGCTCTTTGCACATCTACCAATGTATTCGAATCGTTGAAAGTCTGTCGTCTCAATACACCTACCCATATCGTCTGGCGCCGAAAGCTTCAACCATGAAAACTCTCCGGTCAGCAATTCCCAACTACCTCGGCGCAGCCCCAGACGCAAATTTAACCTGAGAACACCATCTCAAACTCGCCAAGACAGCCAGAATCCTGGAGCCCAATCACGCTCTGCGACCCCAGCGCTTCTACTGCTGTTCGTGGGTTTGAATGCCCATCTGCCTCGTTTTCAAGCTTCTCGGCTGCTGTTCCAAAGCATCCGCCGTCCCCATATCCCTGTCTACTGGACGCTGACCTGCTGTACTCGATTTTAGTATACCTACTCAGTCTACGTGGTATCATGTGCACCTCGCAAATCGACCTGACGTGATCCAGTCCATTGTGGAAAAACTCCAATCCCATCATTCTGTGCTCCGGGGCGAGGTGTGCGGATGGCCAGCCCCTATTCACCGTCACTTCGCCATCACCGCCTGCGCCAGCATGCTACAGCTCAAGCAATGCCGTGGACAGGTCGATCAGACCCAACTTCGTGTAGGCGACCACCACAACACTCTGGTACTCCCTCAGATATGACAGCCGCGGGTGCACAGCATGTCTACTTTACCGCAAGATATGCCTGGCCGCCTCCTATCATCCGTCCCAGGATAAACTTCCCATCGTCATACCATTGTCCCGTGCTTCCACTTTTGCAATCCTCCGAAACAAAAATTCAATTTCTTGGAGTACGGCACACGGCAGCGTGGCACGCCAAGCTGATTCTCGTCGCTGCCGGGTCGTCTACATTAGCTTGCCATGAGGGCTTAGAGCCAAGAAGACTGACACGCACAAACAGTACCCAGGCGCAGAGGACAGCGAGCAGCGAGACGCAGTCTCACGTCTGCCCAGACGGCCTTCCGAATGCTAAACCTGGCTCCTCCTTTGACACTTTTCCAACTTCACCCCTCCATCTCGCCCTCCCCACCACCCGTCCCCGTCCATACTTGTCTCGGCAAACCATTCAGCATGCCGCCAGATCCCCTCCCAGCTCACAGAGTGCAAAATGGAACTTGAACCTCACCAGCACACACTATCCCGCCATTCGCAGCTGGCCGCAACCTTGAGTCGGTGTGAGCGCGTCGCCGACCTGGACCGCCTTTTGCTTCGCCGTTCGAACCTTGCTTCTTTCATTTCCTCTCGCTAATGAGCCGACATGCCTCTCGACGGGTCTCCGTATCCTCACTAACCTTACGAAGAAAGCTTTCGAATCCACACACTCGCACTTGTGCCCAACGCCAAGCCTTTCAGCCAAGCCAACTGTGTCTTACCTTCACTTCTGTGACCCAGCAAACCAGCCACAGACTGCCTTCGATGGAGTCGGATGGATGCTGCGGCTCGCTGCTGCTTGCCCTCTTCTTCGGTGCGCAAATCTCTTGGCCGGGCCCATCTACGTTACATGGCGCCATCTTGGGTGCTTGGTCCATATTTCAGGGAGTAAGTCGGAGCCGGAATCACGTTGTCGACGACAGACGAGAGAAGTACGCGAGCCTGCTCAAGGAGACGCGCAAGGCCAAGGTGGACGCGATACCAAGCCGGCAGACACAAGCGGTCGGGAGGAGGCAGCCCACGCCAAGGGCCAGCATGAAATTCCGCACCATTTGACGGTTACATGCCATCCCAATGGCGCCTTTCGCAGCCCGTGATTTTGCCCAAAGACTCGTTCGGTCTTTCTGACCACTCATCTTTCGTCATCGAGAATGCGTGTCCTCCACCCTTCACCGACAAGATACTGTTAGGATGTACGGATAGACGCCGGGGACATCTGCGGCGCGGTATCACCACAAACGAACCGAGCAGGGTTTCTTATCAGGGTCTCCTCAACTAACCAGCCAAATCTCCTGCCCAAGCCACGGGGATGGCGGGGGCCTGTGGTTGCTTGTCATCTGTCAAGCCTCATGTGTTTTGACCAGAGGTTTGAAGATGGTGCCAAGAGTGCGAACACCCACACACGGAACGCTTATTTCGTCGTCACCGTCAATTCTGGATCCGAGAGATAACGGTGCGACCTTTTCAGTCTCGCTTTCCGTTGAAACTCAGCGTGCCAGCTCGAGTAGTGGGCATGAATAAAATTCAGACAGCATGAGCCTCTCGGTTTATCAAAGTAAACGGCAACGACAACAAGCAGTGGACGATCCAAGGCGCTTACTCCGTACTGTCTCGAAAATCCGACCTCTCAAATGCCACCTCCCTGCAGGTTTTTTATCTGGCTCACAGCCAAACACCACCAAACACCAGCGCCTCATGCCGGCCAAGCCCACAGATAGTGCACACCTCTGGATTCTGCGATCGCTTGCGTAATTCACTACGTAATTCTGATATTACCAGCCCGCATGCCGTTGCGCCTACACTAGCCGAGCAATCCTGCCTCTGCCGTGTCTCGACCAGCACCATGACTGCCATGCATAGAAACTGCATCGCTCTACGTAGTAGGAGCAGTACGTCCAGTGCCTCGTGATCTGCAGTGCTGCTCTGGCTCTCAACTTGCATCTTGTCTAACCCCTTGGCAACTCTAACGGACAAGAAACGAAACAGGCACACGCTCCCTGAAGGCCGAAGCTGACTCGCAGAAGACCTAGCCAAGAAGTGGCAGCACAGACTTAAAGCAACTACTTAGCGAGTAGACTTGGGCAACGTGAGACATTGTTCAAGTCTAAACCGCTAGCCTTGCGTGAGGGGCACATGTTCAGTGCGATCGGGGGGCGGCCAGCGGCCTATACATATCCCCAGGAAACACTGTGTTGTAGCATCATACTCCAGTTTTCTCGTACGGACCATCCCGTCCCTCCCGAAGGTTCCCCCGGTCTGCCGACGCGGCGTCAAGGTCGGATACAGTTCCTGAACAGGAAGCGTCTCCTCCGCGGGCTCCGCAGCCAACGAACGTGCATCGCGTGCGGGATGTGCCTCGGAAACGAACGGATAACCTACATGGTTAGGATTTGAGAAGGCCATCTCCTTCGAGGAATAAATCCAATCTTCGGCATAGGCAAGGATGGCCCTTCGCCGGTCTGCGTGTTTGCATGTTGTGTTCTAAACTACCTTCACTTTGTTCAGCCCGATCAACCTCGGCATGTTCTCGAGCACGTCAATCGTCGTGGGCGTAATGTGGACGACCGTCGAGCATTGCCTGCGACCAGCATCTCGAAATTGATATTCGCACGGTGCCAACTCAAGTTGGCCACCCGAGGACGCCGGTGAAGAATAGTCCGCCATCAACATTTGCCGGTATATCTGCGCCATCATTTGAGGGCACAGACTGTTGTCCTGTGATGGAATGCCAGAGTACTGATTGCGGCCTTCCCACTTGAAGGACCAACTTCCATTATTTGGTACGATGCCATGGCAAGCACATAATGTAGGGATACTGTGAACAACGAGCATGCTGACCGACTACTCGTTTGGTGTGATTTTGAGTGCCGTATTGCCCGTACATGGTCATGCTTAGCATACTAAAAATTGCCTAATTTAACAAGAAGTAATTTTCAAGATCATCCTCTTGATTTTACTCATTATTGGTGAAAGATCCTTCGTAGAGCCATATTGCTGGGCACAAGGAACGCGTTGCTGAAAAGCATGCGAAACCTACTGTAGTTGCAACTGGGTGACCGACTCACTCCGGCATCAAGGTCTTAGATCACGCGGATCTGTCTGTTCTACGACGACAGCCATGTTTGCTGTGCGATGCTGACTTTTCCCCCGAAGCATATCCGCCGACGCTAGGGTTGGTGATGTTTGATAGAAGACCTGAACTCGGCGACTCTTTTCAGAGAGGATGCAAACACTACCAGCCCAGAAATTTGGCGCAAGCACGCCCGGATTCACAGTTTTAAGTGTACCTACCCAAGTCATGTAGAAAGCTTGACGGCTGCTCAATTGTATAGGCGAGGTTTCGACGCAGCTGTGCTGCAAGTGGCGGATGAACTGGCTGTTGTTGAAAACTTTTCATCTTTTTATTGCGCCAATCGGACCCCCACATTGGGCCAGAGTGCGTGGATCATGGTCTTCACTGTGGCAACGACACGGAGTGTACCATCTTGACTTCTTCTCATTGGGAACTCTCTACGGAAAAAAATCATCCATCACGCCTGTGAGGTCTACCTCAGCCAAGGAGCACCCCACGGCGAGGCGGATTCTAGACGAGTGATATCAAGTCTATCCCACCCCGAGCCGGCAAACAACCAGCTCTTCGGCCTCGTGCGCCCGGCGCGGGATGGAACATGGATCGCACTCTCTCAACTCTAAAATTATTCCCTGTGTCGTGGTCCACTTCATCCCGCCCAGCCAAACCAGGCCCAGTGTTCCAGGAAGCAAAGACGCCTGAACGCCATAACAATGCGAGCATTCCGTCTCCAGGGCCTTGCCTCGGTTTTTTGTGCCCGTTTTCCCTCTCCACACGGTGATCCTCTCTCATGTTGTTTTTTTTTAATTCCGTCTCCTGTGTGTTGTCTACCTCGACCACAGGTGTCGTTAGTGACGAGATATATCACGTCCCTTCCGCGACCGGCAGGGTTTGAATGTGTTATAAAGACGTTGCCTCTCAACACGGCCCATTCCACGTCATATGAGAGGTCCCGTCGGGGGAGATCTCAACCAGCAGCACACCGCCTCGTCTCCTGGTTCGACAGGGCCCTAGTCTGTTGCCGTCGCTCAAGCGTAGGTGCGGGACAGGTTACGGAGGTACCAGTCGACGAGCTTGCGGCCGACCTTGGCCTCGGAGATGTGGATCAGGTCCTGGATTCCTGTTAGCTCACTGCATCCCGTGCGAACGTTCAAAGTACTTACGCCCTGCATGGCATAGTCGAGGTCGCTGACGTTGACCAGGTCGCCGTCCAGCAGGCTGCCGTCGGTCCAGCGCGGCTGCTTGGTGCGCTGCTTGTTGACGAGGAGCCACGAGCGGAGCTCGTCGGGCTTGACCTCGAGGAAGCCGGCCAGCTTGTTGAGGTCCATGGTGGTGTAGAGGCGGAGGTAGGACTTGATGGTGGGGCTCCACATGTTGGTCTTGACCTCGTCCATGAAGATGGCGAGGTGGTGCTCGACAGGGTCGATGTTGGACTCGGGGTTCTCGAAGTCAGGGGGCACGGGGGAGATGAACTTGGGGCAGGCGGCGCGGAAGAGCTCCTCGAAGATGGGGAGGGACTCGGGACCGCCGCGCTGCAGCTTGAGCAGCTGGTCGCCGTACTTCTCGCGCAGGGCGGAGTGGATGGTGTCGTCGAGACGGGTAGGGTGGAAGGCGACGCAGATGGCGATGAGGGCGTACATCTGGTCGTTCTTCTTGGTGATGGAGTCGTACTGGGCGTTCTTCTGGAAGTTCTTGGTGCGCGAAACGTAGACCAGAATGTGGCTGAACATGCGAATGGCATCGGCGTAGCGGTGCATCATCATGTACGAGAAACCGACGTAGTAGTACGTGGTGAAGTGGGCGGCCATGACGCGGGCGAACATGGCCTTCTTGTTGAGCTCGATATCGTCGAGGGTCTTGAGGGCGAGGGAGAAGTCGCCCATCAGGCAGTGGACGCGGAGCAGCCCGATGATGGAGAAGTAGCCGAGCATCTTGTACAGGTTCTTGGACCCGTACTCGCCGGCGACGGCCAAGGGGTCCTCGTTGCGGCGCATGGCGGCCAGCTGCTCGGTGATCTGGGATCGCTGGATGAGCGAGTAGAGGACGTTCAGGACACTGTAAGAGCCCCAAGTGTTCGGGTTGTCCTTGAGGACCTGCATCTCCTCCTCGTTGGACGCCTGGCGGGCGATGCGGTGGCGGTAGGACGAGAAGGAGTTGAACTGGTAAATGAACTCGTCGATGACATCCCAAGCCCAGTAGTACTATTGCGCACACAGTGTTAGCGACATGTTTTCAGCGACGAATCGTGACGGCCAGGTGGACGACGTACGGAAGGCGGCTCGAGGTCGACGGGACCCTCGCTGTTGAGGATGAAGTGGAACAAGCTGCAGTACGAGTCGTAGCTCTGGAACTTGACCTCGAGAGGCGCGGAGAAGTCGAGGGGCTGAGCGGCAGCAGCGAGACGCGACTGGATGTCGTCGGTCTGCTGAGCCATGGTCAGCGAGCTGACCTGCTCGAGGTCCTCGCCGATGCCATCCTCATACTGGACCTGCTCCTTGTAGTCGTTGACGAGGGCCTCCTCCTCGACGTCGCTGTCGTCGTCGACGCGGACGGGCCGCTCTCCGTTTTGGTAGCCGCTCATATTGGTGGTGTTGGGTTGGGCGGATCAAGCTTCCTTTCCTCGGGGGGTTCCACCGAAAGAAAAGAAGTTGGTCGAAAGAGACTTGAAATTGACCGAAACGAGACGGAACTGTCGTCAACGGAAAGGTTGAGGACAGATTTTGGCTGGGGGGAGGGGGGAGAGCGGTCTCGGGTTTCCGGTCGATCGCGGTCGAGCTGACTGGCTAGGAGTGGTAGAGAGGATAGCGGGGTGGGGTGGTGCGTAGTAAATTTTCTCTCTCAGTCTCTAAGCACGGGATCGGGACGCACACACACACACGAGAGGGGGGGGTCGCGATACCTGATGTGAGCTTCACAGCCTAAAATTTGGGTCGATAATTTTTTGGCGAGGAGAACCCTAATGCCCCTGAAATGCGTTTGTGGGGCTTACCTAGATAACGGACATAGATGTAAATAACCGGTGGTTTGGCGGGGGCGGGGTAAACGTCGGCGGCTGCTGATGTAATTCCAGATTCTTTGTCGTCACACCCACTGCCTGTGTTGCTCCTTTCGCAGAAGACGAAGAAAAAAAAGATGGCTAGCTAGCTGCCTAGTTGCATACATTTGCTGTGCATCATCACTCATCTGCTGTCGTCCTACAAAACACCAGGCTTTCTTGGATTGGACTGTTGTAGAGAAGTCAAGAGAACTACGCTTTCCCCCCAGAGTCTACCCCGTTTCGTCAGTTTCAGTCTACGGATACTGCCAACCGGGAGAAAGGAACAAATCAACAGCCTCCTGCATCTCCCTCAGCTCATCTGAAGACTCGTTGAAGCGTCGTATTAGTCACATACCAGACCCAATTAGTCGCCGATTCCACCACCTTCGTATCCTGATCCTTGGTCATCCTGCTTCAGCTTCAGTGCAGAGCATAGCGTAGCAGAGCAGAGCAGCATACATCAACGACGATATCCGCCCCGTCTTGTCGCCATTTCCTCAACTTCGTTCTTTGTTTATAGACCGTTTGATACCCAAAGCTCATTCTTTTTCACCTTCGCACCTCACAAACCACGCCCGTCATGCCCGTCGTCACACCAGAAAAGTTGGCTAGTCTGCAAAGACACGCAGTGGATGTCCGCAACGTAGGTCTTTACTACCACATGGCGCAGCGATGCCGTGATCACCTGCTAACTCCTTTGTAGATTTGCATCTTGGCTCACGTCGACCATGGCAAGACATCCCTGACAGATGCCCTGCTGGCCACGAATGGCGTCATCTCACCCAAGCTCGCTGGCAAGATCCGGTACCTGGACTCCCGTCCAGACGAGCAGCTGCGTGGAATCACAATGGAATCCTCCGCAATCTCGCTCTACTTCTCCATGCTAAGGAGATCGGCACCGGAAGCTGCACCCGAACCCAAGGAGTATCTCATCAACCTCATCGATTCACCCGGCCACATTGACTTCAGCAGTGAGGTGTCCACGGCCTCGCGTCTGTGTGACGGCGCCGTTGTCCTGGTTGATGCCGTCGAAGGAGTGTGTAGTCAGACCGTGACGGTCCTGAGACAGACCTGGACCGAAAAGTTGAAGCCTCTGCTCGTCATCAACAAAATCGACCGTCTCGTCACCGAGCTCAAGATGTCGCCCGCCGAGGCGTATACCCACCTGAGCAAGATCCTTGAGCAGGTCAACGCCGTACTGGGCAGTTTTTTTCAGGGCGAGCGCATGGAGGAGGATCTGAACTGGAGAGAGCGCATGGAAGAGCGCGTCCAGGCGACGGCAGCCAAGGAAGCTGGCGTCGACCAGGTGACCGAGTCTGGCGAACTGCAGTGGGAGGAGAGAGACGACGAAGACCTCTACTTTGCGCCTGAGAAGAACAATGTCATCTTCAGCAGCGCCATCGACGGCTGGGCTTTCACCGTTCGACAGTTCGCCGGGCTGTATCAGAAGAAGCTCGGCATCAAGAGAGATGTAATGGAGAAGGTGCTGTGGGGCAGCTTCTACCTGGATCCAAAGACGAAGAAGATCCTGGGTCAGAAGCATCTCAAGGGCAGAAATCTGAAGCCCATGTTTGTTCAACTGGTGCTGGAGCCCATTTGGACCGTCTACCAGGCCACTATAGGTGGTGACCACGGAAAGGGGGACCCTGCTCTGCTCGAGAAGATCACCAAGTCGCTCGGCCTGACCATCCCTCCCCACATCATGCGCTCTCGCGATCCCAGACTGTTGTTGACCACTGTATTTGCCTCCTGGCTTCCTTTGTCAACGGCGCTGCTGGTGTCTGTCGTCGAGTCTCTGCCATCGCCTCCGGCTGCTCAGGCTGAACGACTCCCTGAGATGCTCCAAGATGTGCCAGGTGCTGCTGCCATCGACGAAAAGATCAAGAGCGCCATGATTTCCTTCAAGACCGCCCCTGAGGACCCCGTGGTGGCGTACGTCAGCAAGATGGTGTCCATTCCTGAGAGCGAATTGCCCCAGAACAAGCGCAGAGGAGGCCAGTTGAGCGCCGACGAGGCCAGGGAGCTCGCTCGCAAGAAGCGCGCCGAAGCTGCTCGCGCTCAGGCTGCGGCCCAGTCCAAACAGGACGCCGTCAACGATCTCACTTCCGCTCTCGAGGAGGTTAACCTGGACGACTACACCCCGGAACAAGAAGAGAAGGAAATTGATCCCGAACACCTCATCGGCTTCGCGCGCATGTATTCTGGTACCCTCAACGTGGGTGACAGCCTCTGGGTCATCCCTCCCAAGTGGTCTCCCGCCAACCCTGATGCCACTCCCAAGCCCGCTCAAATCACCGTCACCGCTCTCTACATGCTCATGGGCCGCAACCTCGAGGCTCTCAACAGCGTCCCCGCCGGAGTGGTCTTTGGTATCGGTGGCCTCGAGGGTAAGCTGCTTAAGAACGGCACTCTCTGCAGCCAGCTCGACGGTGCTGTTAATCTTGCGGGTGTCGCGTCTCTCGGCAAACCCATCGTTCGCGTCGCTCTGGAACCCGTCAACCCCGCCGATCTCGACAAGATGATCCACGGTCTCCAGCTCCTCGTCCAGTCCGACCCCTGCGCAGAGTACGAACAGCTCTCCAGCGGTGAGCACGTCATCCACACTGCTGGTGAGTTGCATCTCGAGCGCTGCCTCACCGACCTCAAGGAGCGCTTCGCACGCTGCGACATCCAGGCCGGTGCTCCTATCGTACCCTACCGCGAGACTATCGTCCGCGCAGAAGAGATGCGGCCACCTACAAGTAAGGAACTGGGCCGCGGCGTTGTTGTCGGCACCACGTCTTCCAAACAAGTCTCCATCCGCCTCCAAGTCCGGCCGCTCCCCGCCGAGGTCACTGACTTCCTCCTCAAGAACGGCGACGTGATCAAACACATGTATTCGGAACACAACGGCGACTCTTCCAACTCGGACAACACCGACGCCTCTGCCGGCGAGGACGCCATCGATGTCGACACCGACCTCTCCGCCGGCCAGACCATGTCCCTCGACGACTTCAAGACCAAACTCCAAACCCTCCTCGAAACAGGCCGCGGCCGCGAGGCCTTCAAATCAGCCACCTCGCGCATCGCCGCCTTTGGTCCGCGCCGCACCGGCCCCAACCTCCTCATTGACGCCACCAAAGACGGCCTCCTCACCCGCATCTTGTCCTCCGCTCCTGAACGCGACTCCTCCTCCTCCTCCGCCACCCCGCAGGCCGACGAGATCCTCCGCCCGTCCCACGTGGCCGACAAGATCCCGTACGCCTTCCAACTCGCCACCGCACAGGGTCCTCTCTGCCACGAACCCGTGCAAGGCATCGCCGTTTTCGTCGAAGACGTGCTCATCCACTCCACCGACGACGATCCCACCCCCTCCGCGCGCGACCGTCTGCCCCGCCTCACGGGCGAGGTTATCAAAACCTTCACGTCCACGCTCCGCGCAGGTATGCTCGACTGGTCGACGCGCCTCATGCTCGCAATGTACAGCGTCGAAATCCAAGCCTCCACCGAGGTTCTCGGCCGCGTGTACGACGTGCTCACCCGCCGCAGAGGCCGCGTGCTCTCCGAGGCGATGAAGGAGGGGACGCCCTTCTTCACCATCCAGTCCGTCCTCCCCGTGGCCGAGTCGTTTGGTTTCGCCGATGAGATGCGCAAGCGCACCAGCGGCGCCGCGCAGCCGCAGCTTATTTTCGCCGGCTACGAGGTTCTCGACGAGGACCCGTTCTGGGTGCCTTTTACCGAGGACGATCTGGAGGATCTCGGCGAGTTGGCGGACAAGGAGAACGTGGCCAAGAGGTACATGGACGGCGTAAGGAGGAAGAAGGGCTTGTTGGTTGAAGGACGCAATGTGGCGAGAGATGCAGAGAAGCAGAAGACGCTCAAGAGGTGATGGGACTTTGTAAGCATTCAATAGAGCATAGTTTGGAACTAAATGACATATTTGTCACTTTGCCATGTCACATTGCCACATCACCTACGGCCATCATACTTGCACTTTTTCCCATTCTTCTGAGTACGTCTATTTGCGCTTCCACACCGCGAAAAGGGTCATCTCACTCGAATCTCTCCTCTGATCCCGCCACCATCACAGACAATTACTAGTACCGCAACCACGTTTCGAGGCCATTCACTTCGCAACTCCGTCGATCCCTGCGTTCACGCAACAAAAGGATAAAGCAACAGAGCTGGAAACCCAAAAAAGGGAACCCCAGGCCCGCCCAGGTCATTCATTCGCGTGATATATGGTATCGAAGGGGAGAACTTGACGAGGTTTTGTTTAGAAGAGTTGACGCGACACAGTAAAAGTCCAGGGACTATCTCGACTTCCTCCTTATCCAGGACACGCACATAACAAGGCAGAAAGGAAAGGGAGTTCAAAGTCATCAAACGACAGCTGGGTCGCACTGCGTGTTGGGCGTAATCGAGTTAGGGGAACGGTAGACCGAGAGGAGTGGCAGTAGGTAGAACTTTTGAGTGCGTACGATTGAATTTCTCTATGCCCCCTTTCTTGTGCTGTGAGGCTGGAGTAGAAAGTCCAGGTGGATCGGGGTTTTCTGACGTGGTGACAGAGAAGACAAACCCTGTGCGAGCTTTTTTTGAGCGCGACAAAAGGGGGGATAGACGACAAAGGAGAGAGAGAGAGAGATAAAATAAAAGCAGTACTTGGTCATAACCCCTCCCTTCCAACATCCCATGAAGCTCTTATTTTTTGTAACCACTTCGCAAACTCCGATGAATGCGTGCGAGCGCGCGCCTTTCTCCAGTCGTTGAAAGTCGGTAAAACCAGACCGTGCTTGAAGCTAGTTGCCTGCTGACGACGACGAAGACGACGCTGGCTGGGCAAATCCGTGCAAGGACCGTAGAGGGTGCCGAGAGAGATGAGAGGAAAACAACGAAGACAGTGTATGTCGCCTTCAGCGACGAGTCGGATGTATCGCTTGGGAGGAAAGCAAGAGTATCGGAAACAGAGAAATATCAAATCCCGTCAAGCTCCGACGGTGCGGTTCGTGGCGTTGAATCGTTCGTCACAATCGACGTGTTCGGAGTCATCTGGGTATAAATGACGATTAATCTCGTCCAGGCCTGGTAGGCAAACAACCGGGCGTTTCTCGTCGACAAATCCAGACTTGACCCCATTAAATCCGACTGGGCGCTTTAGGAGGATCGTACCAGGCCCGAGAGCCCTCTAGGCACCGCGGCCGACGTTGCGACGGCCCTTGGGGACCGTAACAGTCTGCCAGCCATCGTCGTCGACAGTGGCAGCGGGCTCAGACTCGGCAGCAGCCGGAGCCGAGCTTTGCTGGGCGGCAGCAGGACCACCGTTGGAGCGAGGAGGACGCGATCCCTCGAAGCGGCCGCCACGAGGACCTCCAGCACCGCCACGACCGCGGGGACCACCCGGACCACCGCGGGGAGCTCTATCTCCGCTCGATCTCCAGTTGTTGCTGTCATTGGCACGAGACTTGGGTGCCTCCTTGGGCTCCTGAGGCTCTCTTGAGCGAGCAGACGCGTTTTGCTCGCCATCCTCCTTACTGGCGTCAGCCTCAGCAGCCTCGGTGGTCTCCTTGACCTCCTCCTCAGGCGCCTTCTCATCGCCGTTGGCCTTGGCAGCCTCGAGCTCGGCCTCCTTCTCGGCTTTCTCAGCAGCCTCTTTGGCGGCAGCCTCCTTTGCAAGGCGGCGCTCATCCTTGGCCTTCTCGTCAGACTCACGCTTCTCCTTGATCTGCTGCTGCTTCTTCTCTTCGATGGCACGCTCCTTCGCGGCAGTGTCGATGGGCCGAGCGGCTCCGAACGGACTGACCTTGGAGTCGGTTCCGGAGGGAGAGAGGACGTCGGGAGCCTCGGACACGGTGCGCTTGGCGAGGTTCAGTCTAGGGCGACCGACAGGAGCGGCGGTCGAAGTAGCGGGGGAAGGGGGTGCCTCGCTGCCGTCACGGGACTGGCTGGCAGACTTGACAGGAGCGTCAGGACGCATCTTGGTCCTCCACTGGTTGTCCTGCTCCGCGGCAGTGGGAGCGCGCTCGGGACGAGGGGGGCGAGAGTCCTGACGGGGACCCTGGCCTTCACCCCAGGCAGCAGGAGACTCGCGGCGGTTGCGGAACTCACGAGGTCCATCGTTGGTACGCGGACGGCTGCCATCGCGGGAGCCAGACTCTTCCTGAGGCGCAGGGGGGAGGGGGCCTCGGCGCTCCCAGTTGCCAAAGTCGCGAACCTTGCCGTCATCCTCGCGGGGCTCGCGGGGCTCACGAGCACGGCGCTCGCCAAACTCGGATCCACGACGGTCGAAGCCACCGCGGGCAGGAGCGTCGGGCAGGGGACCCTTGCGGCTCCAGTCACTGAAGTCACGAGTAGACTCGCCACGGTCACCACCACGAGCTATGCTTATGTCAATCTTCATTCCTTCAACAGGCCGAGTGGGTGTCCTTACGAGGATCGGCGACCTTGATTCTGATGGCACGGCCCTGGAAAGTGGTACCGTCCAGAGTCAGAGCCTGCTTCAGACCCTCCAGATGAGCAAACTCGGCGTAGGCAAAGCCCTTGGGGCGCTGCTGTTCGCGGTCCTCGATGATACGGACGCTGGTCAGGTCACATCCCTCAAAAAATTCGGTGACTGTCTCGTCGGTGGCGTCGTAGGAGAGGTTGCCAAGGTGAGCGGTGAAGGGAGGCTTGTCGGGGAGCTGCTGGGGAAGGTTCTCGCGGATCGAAGAGTAGCCGCCGTAGTCTCCTGCGACAGCGTCAGTGGCAGTCGTCGGATGCATCTGCGACGACAAAACTTACTGCGCTCGGGGCGATCGCCGCCACTGCTGCCCCAGCCACCTCCGGAAGGACGGTAACCAGCACGCTCCGCGGGAGGAAGTGCCTGAGTGCCTATAAATGTGTCAATCGAGACGCCTCCCTCGTGACCATGTAGGCACAGGTAGAAAGTCGTCGCATACCGGCTGTGTATAAGTTAGCAAGGCTGAGCTGGCAGACTTGGCATGCAGCGGGGTGGAAACTCACAGAAAGTATCCTCGACCTCGTCTGCCCACGATCCTCCGTAGCCTAGTATGTGTCAGTTATCGATGTCCAGATCCTCAACCCCGCCTTCCATCGTTCGTCGGAAATGTTGACTGATGGATCGCAGTGTGGCGGGGAGTAAATCGGTTGGCGAGAGGTTGCGACTGACTTTGGTCTTGCAAAAAGTCGCCAAGCGACATCTTCTGCTGTTCCTTCTTCTTGGGAGCTGTGTTGAGACGACATGGTCAGCACTGCCTTTGCGGCTCACGTCGGACGTCGTCCTTGCTCCTCCTAGTTAGTCCTAGGACCAAAAACGTGGGGCTGCTCACCCATGATTGCGGTGTTTAAAGGCGGCCTTGCGCAGCGATTCTAATCGATGCGCGAGGCGAAAATGTTGGTGATAGCCGAGGGGGTACGGCTTTTCGATCGCAAGGGGTTGCGGTACGGTTGGTGCAGGTGGGAAGTGGTGGTAGTGATCTGGTGCGGAGGCTGGATACCGAGGGATATTTCTGCCGCAGAGAGGGATGAAATGTTTATGCGGGATGACAGAAGTCGAGCGCCGAAAGTCGATCAGTAGGGTCGATAAGGGCGATGGAGTCGGTATCGGAGATCGCAGCAGACGAACTTCAGTCTTTTTTTCTTCTCTTTCGGTGGCCCAGCTAAATTTTATTCGGTTTGCTGGGGCTGGCGGCTTTTGGAGAAAGAGGTGAAGTTTTCCCTTAGCCACACTGGTCCAAAGTTTGTGAGGGTTGACAATTTTCTCGAGGTGGCCAGGAAGTGGGAACCACTAGCTCTGATTAGGACTAGTGCCGGTGTTTCTCACCTAGCGCCCCGCCAAAGAGCACGGGCCATGGACCCCGGGAAAACCCGTGATTGAACAATCCGCCTTTTCCAGGAGGGGCCTGAGGGGTGATTCTGGAGGGGTACTTCCTGTAACTGACCTACCCAGGGACGCTGTAGACGCTGTGGCATGGAGAGAAGGCGCTACAATCAAGGGCTCCCACAGTGCCCAACTCATCCGCCAAAGTACCTCCTCACCCAAGCCACCTGCGAACGGTACACTGAACTGTGGTCTCGGTCCTTCCGAACTTGCCGTGGCATCAAACACCTGAAGTGATTCGAGATCTTGATAGACAGGTAATCTTTTCTAGGCAGGTAGGTACCTAGGTAAATGCCATCTTGTCGATTAATGAGATGAAATTTTGACTTCAAAGGTCAGAGATTTCGGATATCTACGTCGAGAGGACTTCCTCTGCTGCGCGTCATCACTCTGTGCTTTCGTCGCACCCCTGAGCTTGCATCTAACGGATCGTCCGCTGTTTTGAGCCGCACGAAGCATTTACACGAATCCGCCTCGCTTGTTTGTCATCACCCGTTTATTGCATATTTCTCTCGGCTGGAGAACCTTTGCCCAACGCCTCTACCCCCTGCTCTTTGGACGTCTATATCGCTGCACCCTGCCGCTGTAGTCGAAGTTCGATATGGCTGAAGACGCCGGCGCCAATGTGGCAGCAGATAAGAGGCGGCAGCGTCGTGGTCTGCTGCCGCCAGAGCTGGTCGACCTCTTGGCTCCTTCCTTGAAGGTTGGCTTGACCAGTGGTGAGTTCCCCTGACGATGGTGCAAAGCCCCTTGGGAAACGCAAAGTAAAGACTAACAATCTTCAAGGTACTTTCGGTGTAGTCAGTGGTATCACGTCTGGCATTATTCGCGATACGACGCCGGCACTGTTCGCCGTCGCGTCTGGCATCCAATGGTTCGCGCTTGGCTCGAGTTACTGGTGTGAGTACCGCGCTGTCTTGCCCGTCATGTCCACGGCGTTTGCTGACAAGACCAAGTCTCAAGGACAGTCGTCATGAATGCGTGGGGCGGTGAAGTCAAGGCTACGAACTCAACCAAAGTTCAGGCGAGTGCTCTGGCTGGCGGCACTGCAGGCATGGTGGGAGGTCTGATTCGTAAGTGCAGCATGCCCCATCCGTGAAATTTGACCGACTGAAGCGAAACAGGTGGTCCGAAAAACATTGTTCCGGGCGTCATCTTCTTCTCCGTCGTGGGCGCCGCCGGTCAGGCCGTCGCCAATGGCATGCAGGGCACGCCGGGCGCGACAGAGGAGAAGAAGAGCATATTCGAGTCGAGCTGGAGCCCGCTCAAGAAGCTTACCGACAACGAGTACCGCCACATGATTGACGAGAAGATGCTCAAAATTGACGTTGAAATCTCTTTGATCAACGACAAAATTGCGCAGTTGAGAGAGGCTAAGGCAGCAGCTTCACAGAAGGCGCCGTCTCAAGAACCCACGACGCCGTCTGCGAATCCCAAGGACTAGGCTGCGGTCTATCATACTATTGCGTCAATCTGTCTCCTCATTATTCATGTACCACAACCATGTACTATCAATCTAATAATACCCCCACACCATCATTCACTTACTTGCTGTGTACGCTCGCTGTCTTACAGCCAATGTGTTGAAGACATTCTCCGGGTGTACTCTATAGGTAGTGGCTATTTCTTCCTTCTCACGGGTTCTGCTTGGTATAATCCAATGCTGTTGATTGGTGGACTAACTTGGCGAATCGACTGGCTGCCTTGTCGACCACTTTGGCAAAGCTGACGGCACTCACCTGCAGGCAAGCCTCGCCAGCCTTCTGCCTGTACAACCCCGCGTTGCCCAAGAACACCATCTCGCTCGAACACCATCGATAACTTGATCATGAGACTCACCAACACCACTACCCTCCAACTTGAGGAGTTTTTCGACTCGGACCGTCCACCCTATGCGATCCTTTCTCACACGTGGGGGAGGGATGAGGTCAACTTCCAGAAGTGGCTTCAGTGGGAGCAAGGGGGCGCTGATGTGCGAGCTTGTATTGAAGCCAAACGCGGTTTCCAAAAAATCAAGAACTCATGCCAGGTTGCCTGTCGTCATAAGTTCCGCTACATATGGGTCGATACCAACTGCGTCAACAAGAAAAGCAGTGCCGAGCTCTCGGAAGCCATCAACTCGATGTTTGTGTGGTATCGCGACTCAGAGGCTTGCATGGTCTACTTGGAGGATTTCACCGACGACAGCGGCTCGGATGATATTGGCAAAAGCCGGTGGTTCACAAGAGGTTGGACGTTACAGGAATTGCTGGCACCGGAGCGCGTGGGGTTTTTCGACTGCCAGTGGAGGTATATTGGCGACAAGCTGTTCCTCGCTGAACGGATCACCTCGGCTACCGGTATCGAAGGAGTGTTCTTAGTTGACCGACAGAAGGTCTTGGATGCCAGTGTCGCTCAAAAAATGTACTGGGCGAGTTGTCGCGAGACAACCCGCACAGAAGACATGGCCTACTGTCTCCTAGGACTGTTCAGCATCGACATGCCTCTATTGTATGGTGAGGGTAACGAAGCATTTCGAAGACTGCAGGAAGAAATCATGAAAGTCTCGACGGACCAAAGCCTGTTTGCATGGGGTGGCGCGCCCACGGCATCATTTCCTCGAGGTCGCCACTGGGCCTCGGTGTTGGCATCGCATCCCTCCGCCTTTGGGAACTGCAATAGAGTGGTCACCATCGCGGTATACAACAACTACCACAACCATGAGTGTCGGAGAGAATTTTTCTTGACGAACTTGGGCCTCAATATTGACTTGCCAATCATCAGCACGTCCAGATCTTCCACCCTCTATGGCGCCTTGAGCTGTCGATACGCCCAGGATGGCGTCTCCACGCGTATTTGCATTCCGTTCTACTGGGGCGACGACTGGAAATCCCATCTCGTGAGGTCCGACCGGGCCCCCTTCGACATTATTTCACTACCGTTGGGTTTTCTCGGCAAGATTCACAAATCAAGAACAATGTGTATACTTAGGGCTGGCGGGCTTGGGTCATCGGCTTTGGCACGTCGGGAAGACCTTTCAACGGACCACATTTCGTTTGCTGCGTTTGAAGAAAGCAATTGCCTACAATATTGGTCCATCTCCAGCAATCATTCTGCGGCTATTGATTGCCCTATCCCGGTGACCCAGACGGGAACAATGGGCGATGGAGTGTTTATAAGCTGTCAGTTGCAGCTACTCGACAATCTTACCGGCACTTGTTGGAAGTTGCTAGTCGTCTGGGACGAATCGTTGAGTCGTGGCACCGTCTCCGTCAGCAAGAGTCAGAACGGTCTGTCAAATGACGCATACGACGGACGCAAAGGGCCACATACAGCCCTTTCAAACAGCCCAGACCGATTAATTTTGAAGAAACTCACAGATACTGTTATCTGCGGAAGACTCAAAGTGAAGGTCGGCTTTCGGTATGGACGTAGCAATAATAATAGGAGCTACACCATCCCCGTTTTCTTTTCTCCCATAGAAAATGGATACGATTTTGATGCCGACGAAGTTTGCACATCTGGCTAGGGCAAGGGAAATTTTGAAGGATATCGAACTCGGTCCAAACACGTCTTACTCGGCCAAACAATTGTAGTTAGGTATTCTAGGTAGGGTTATGGAAATGGATAGTCAACGGCGAATTGACCAGACTTGGGTGCAAGCAACTCAACTGAAGCGAATCCCGTCTCCAATTTCTAATATCTGGGGACTCGGCTCATCTGGGAAGGGAGGCTGCACGGCTACGTACCTCCTTTCTTGCAGACGAAGAGTGGATGCGAATTCAAAAAAGAGCCCACACTGGATGGACAGGCGGCCAATGGAAGCGACAGGTGGTCGGAACTAGCCGAAGCGAAGGGGCATTCCTGGGGTGTGGGAATTTAATCCAAGTGATTGAATGCCATTGGAAGAGGGGAGTGAGGGTACATGTCATTATACACATTATTTGGTATACGCCAATGTACCGATACACCCTGTCCATCACGACAGAACGTGGTGATGTTCATTTCCATCGTCGGAATTCATTCCAAGAAGCCCTGGCCCTGTTCCTGGATTGAATTCCTCCGCTCCGTCAGTCCAGTCCGCCCTGGATTTAGATCGGACTAGAGAGCGTATGAGAGAACATTGCTCTCCTGCCCATTCTGCCCATCCTTCCCCGTCTGATCCAACTCTGCCCGTGATCTGTTCGGTATCTGGCCCTGGACCTTGCTTAACCTACCTAGGTAAGGTTGTAGGTTAGGTGTCTTACCAATCCGAATCATCCCTCGTGTCTCTGTCGCTCTACTGGCGACCTGCTGCTCCTCCCCTACCTATCGTGCCTTGCCTCAACCGTTACAGTGTCTTTTGTGCTCCCTAGACTAATTAATGATCACTCGACCTCGAACGTCGTCTTGTTTGCTGGCTGACAACCGCCTCACCCGTCATCTTTCTTCACTTGTCTGCTCGGTCCAATAAGAAGATGATAGTACCATCTCCGTAATTCAACAACAGCCTTAACCGGAATAGGAGTCTGGCGGACAAGTCCGTCGGCGCGGGAGTGTCGTGCCGAGCAGTCATCCCCCAAGGAGGAGACAAGGGCTAAGACGGCATCATCTCGCATCTGGCCAACCTGGTTCCATTCAGCTGTGAGCTGCGTCACTGTCCATTCATCCACCTCTGGCCGCTGGTCTTTGACCTCTGGACTTCCGAGCAACTCTCCCTGTCACACCTTCGCCTATTTTTTTTTCTGCAGCAATCGCATCTCGGATCCGCCGCTGGGTTTCGGGTGGGCTAGTCAATCCTACCGACATCATACCTAAGTTAACCTTGGTCTGTTATACACAAGAGCGCAGAGTAATTAGCTCGCACGCGCTCATTCTTTCACCCTCTCACAACGAATACGATACGTCGCTTTTTACCCCAACGGAACGCCCTCTCCGCATACCACCCCGAACCGAACCGCACCGCAACCTACCTTACGCAAAGCAACGCATCGCAAAAGCCGAGCAGCTCCTGCAGTCGGGTGCTTTCGCATCGCATCACCGCCGCCATTTTTCCGAGGGAACCTTCACCCGGTCACCACTCACCACCAACAGCCACACCAGTTCTGCATATCGCATCGCTATCCCTTCCGACTGCCCAAGGGATCCGACCATCTTTCCTCCTACTACTTCCGCCGAGCTGTCTCTACGATCGACCACCTACCTCCGATCCCTAGTCTAGTTCGCGCCCTACTCCCTCTCTTCCGAATACTACAACCGCGTGGGCGCCGGAACTCTGCTCCTGGCCAAGGCAGAGTTTACATCATCACCAAACCCACCCGCGAATTCGCACCCCGGATACCCCTTGGACTGGCACACGACGACATGGCGCGCTCGGACCGTTGGAGGCGGAAGTAAACGTGCGGTATACCATAGACATTGGCATCTCTCCAGGCACGTCGCGCACTTTTCTTTTTGCTCTCCATTGTCTGGCTGGCTGGCAATCGGAACTGGAACTGACTTGGCCGTGGTCGTGGCGGTTGTACAGATACCGAACCCGGTGACCGACTGCGCGCGCGAGACGAGACCTTTACGGGCTCACCATGGCTCTGCTCAACCCGACCTTCATCTTTGGCGTCGTTGTCCTCCTCTACCTCTCGTCCTTCATTCTCTTCGCCGTCATTCGCATCCTCACCGGCGTATCGATACAACGTATAGGCTACTTTTCGCTCCGCCGACTCGCTTACACGCCGAGAGATGGATTCAAGATTGAGATTCGGGGACTCGGGCTCAACGTCCACCGTCCGACCTTTGCCCAACCCACGTGGCTGAGCGTCGTCGTCAGCGAGCTCGTTGTCACCGTCGACATACGCGAACTCGACGGCAAGAAGAGCGAGGGCAGCTCCGGCGATTCCGATGCTACCGATGCCGAGGAGGAATCCGATGCCCCGCCGGCAGAGCAGCCCAAGGTGCCGCTCCTGCGCCGGAACGGCGGCCCTCCACCGCGGAGCGAGACCTGGAAACATCTGATGAAGCTGAAGGATAGGATCAAGCGGGCGCACCGCAAGCTGAACTACCTGCGCATGGTCGACGTCGTCGCCACAAACTCCACCATCAAGGTCGTCGACGTGGGCGACGTGCAGTTCGGCAGCTTCACCGTGGCCGTCGATACTAGGCGCAAGATGGTCGATCGGGCGCGCTTCTTTTTCCAGTCCCGGAACGATAAGACAAAGAACAAGCAGAGACAGGCAGAATGGATAATGACGCTGCGCAGCGTCCTGTTTACACCAGAGGGCAAAGAGTCCCTCGAAATACTCGATAATGCGACTCTGAATATTCACGGCTTTTTGTATGAGGCACTAGACGGATTGCGAGACGCGGCCGTTGCACTGAAGCTCGGTCGAGTCCATATACCCTATGACGATGTTTACTTATCCCTCGAGCGATTCAAGAAATGCAAGTCGGCTGTACGCCCGCCACCCTCTACGGAGCAATCGGCCGACGAACAACAGCCCGACATCTTTATGGAAAAAGTCATACACGAGGTCACAGAGCCAGGAAGCACCCACCAAGAGCTCATGCAGACCGTTTCCGATTCCAAGGAGTTCATCAGCTCCATCCTGCGTGGCGTCAAGGAGGTTCAGTTCGCCGTAAGTTTCGTTGGCTTGACGAAGAAGGTGGATACGGTCAAGCCCAACGCCAAGCCCATCTTGCTCAACGCCTCCATGAAAGAGGTCGGCATCGATCTCCATCGCCTGGACCCCAAGTCACCGTCTCATCGGATGTACTTTCCGTCCAAGGACATTGCCCACGAGGCTCTCGCCGCAGCCCTGTCCATCTCCATTGGACTCGACGACGGCGATGGGAAGCCCGAAAGGCTGCTGTACATCCCCATGGCAACGACGACAGTCAAGACGACGTTGCCGTCCAAGACGGTGGAGATGGCACAGGACGTGGGAGCCGAGGAGAGAAACGCAAACATCCTGTTCGCTAATTCCGTAGTGACGTCTCCTTCGGTAGACCTTGACCCTCGTCACCTTCCGCTCCTCGTTGCGATGCTGCAGACAAGACCCAAACGGTCGCGAGCTGATCGCGAGCCCCGGCATGTGCTTATATCACGACTGCTGCCCAAGGCTAACATCAAGTTCACGATGCACGAGCCGGTGCTGCGAGTAGCTCTTCCTGCGGTCGACCAGCAGGCCGCCCCAGACGACTTTGACCTCATCATTTCGTCCATTTCGTCCATCTCTCTCGACATGGAGTCTTTCCACTCGACCGTCGAGGAGTTACATTACTCATTGGCTTCGACCATGAGGATACAGTCGCACGAGCTGTACTACCAGACGTCATCGAGCAACCGGTTCGACCTCATACAGACCGAGTCCTTCGAGCTAAAGGTGCAACTCAGTGCGACCCCGGACGTTCACGTTGTGGCGTCGGGCAATTTACAGACTTTTGCCATTAAGATGGTGCGACCTGAGATTACGGACGGTCTCAGGCAGATCGTGCGACAGCTCAGGATGAACGTCGAGTCTGAGAAGCGCTTCACCTCCAAGACATCGAGCAAACATGAAAACTTTCTCCGAGCGATGCCATCCTGGCTGCTTCAATTTCAGCTCCAGGCTTACGACTGCAGTGTCGAGATTGCAGGTATCGACGAGGACATCTCAGATGACACGCGCGGCGTGTCCCTGCAACTCGACGAGTTTTCTGCCGAGTATCGCGCTCAAAGATTGGACGGACTCCAGCGCCGGCCGTCGCGTCGTAGGGCTAACAGCCGTACCGTTGCTCCCGATGCTGACCTCCTGCGACACCCCGTCTCTCCTATACCTCGGAAGAAGCAGCAAAACCCTGGAGATGGGAGGAGAGTTGCCGTCCACGTGCGAGGTCTGGAGGCCTACATTGTGGAGTCTGAGGATCGTGTGGAATTGGAGCCCTTTGTCAACATGCCCAGGTTTGAGGTTGCTTTCCAGGCCTTGAGCGATCAACAAGGGCCAGTCTTCCACATTCACGCCGGCATCAAGACAGTTCTCCTGCAGTACTCTTTGTTCAGACACTACTCTGTTGGCGTGGCCATCATGATCCTTAAGAAGGCCTTCATGAGGTCCGGGCAGGATGTGACTTCACCCATGATGTCGCCAACGACCCCTCGAAAGGAGGCCAGCGACTTTTTGTCTCCTCCCATGTCACCCGACTCGCCCTTTGCTGACATGAGTGACTTCAGCACTGTCACCCCTGAGCTTGTGGCCATTGATATCAAAGCGGCCCTCGTACAGATCAAGGCTGAGTTGCCAAATGATCCTCAGCTGATGGTTCAGATTTACGGTGTGGAGGCAGGTCGACACAGATGGTCAGCCCCGTATCTCGTGTCGAAGCTCATTCGCGGCTACGTACAGCCCCCAAGGATGCGAACGACGTGGGCCCGGATGATCAGCATCAAGGGAGGCAGAATTGACTACCGAAAATCTCGGCGGAAGCTCACCACTGGCGGGTTCCAAGAGGACAAGATGATTGATGTCAACTCGGACGCCATTCGGTTTGCCGTCCCACATGAGGTGCAAGTGAACAAGATCTCCGACAACATCATCAATACCCTCAAATCTGTCCAGCAACTCCACCACCGATTCAAGACGGGTACAAACGAGTACATCCTCGACAAGAAGCCCGGCGGCCCGAAGAACGTCCCCAAGGTGTCCGTCCGCACTCGCTCGCTTCTCCTCGAGCTCGAAGATGGCGCGTTCGAGTGGAAGCTCGGAATGATTTACCGCGCCGGCAGGGTCGAGCAGATGCAACGTCTAGCCCGCGAGCAGGCATTCGAGGTGAAGAGCAAAAAGGTCCGCGAGGAAGCAACGAAGAAGGAGTCTGGGAAGCTGCGAGCTCGCTCCCTCTTCAACAGGGGTCGTCAAAAGAACGGTGCTGCATGGGCGCGCAGCCAAAGTGCAGACGGCCGCGGCCGCAACAGCGACGAGCAATCTCGAGGCAGGACACCGCGATACGACCCCGAAGCCGGCGGACTCGGCATCACGGGATCGTCCAAGATCGCCGAGCAAGAGGCGCGAGAGAAGCTGGACACGTACAACGCCCAAAGCTGGAAGAAGAGGATCGATCGTTTCTACTCCATGGCCAAGAACGGCATGAAGGAGATTCGCGGACTCTTCTGGGGCCCTGACCAGCTACCAGACGACTTGGAGGACACCGAGAACATCCTCGAGGTACCCCAGAGGCCAGCGCTGGTATCGGCTCTGATTACCGACCTTCAGTTTGTCATCGACAAACCAACCTTTGATATGAAGGACCTCCCAGACTTTATACACTCCGTGGGCAAGGGAATGCCCAAGGATATGCGGTATGGGCTTGTCGTGCCCATGCACGTGTCCATCGATCTCGCCGAGGCGAGGATATCACTGCGCGACTACCCCCTTCCCCTCATACATATTCCCAGCCTGAAAGCCGGGCAGTCTACAAGATTACCAGCCATGTCGCTCAAAACCAACTTTGTCATTGCAGAAGAGTTCCGAGGCATGGAGTCCACCCGTCGCATCAAGGTGAACATTGTGCCTCCACGAAATCCGGGGCCCGACGGTGGCAGCGAGGGAGGGTTCGCCATCGACGTCCGTCGAACTATAGGGCCTGTCAAGTCATACTCAAACATGAGAATCGACATCAACACGGCCCTGCCCACAAGGATCACCTGGGGCCCTGCATATCAGCCTGCCATCCAGGACATGATGATGGGAATTGAGTCCTTCACCAAGCCCCAGGTTGATCCGTCCGATAGAGTCGGATTCTGGGACAAGATTCGGCTCAACTTCCACTCCAGAATCCACGTCGCGTGGAGAGGCGACGGTGACATGCATCTCGCACTCAAGGGCACGCGCGATCCGTACTGCGTAACGGGCAACGGCGCGGGTTTCCTCATGTGCTGGCGCAACGACGTCAAGTGGAACATCAATGCCGACGACAACCCGAAGCGGTTCATGACCGTGGATTCTGGCGAGTACGTGCTGGCCATTCCGGACTACAGCCACCAAGTCCGCGAGGCCGCTCGACGCACCGGCGAAGACGACAGCCTTATGAGCGAAGACAGCTACAAGTCGGGCGCCTCGTTCAAAAAGGTGGTTATGAAGCTCTCCGGCAAGGTCCAGTGGATGGCTGGCCTCGTCTTTGAACGTGGGATCCAAGAAGGACAACGGAGCTTCGACTTTAGGCCACACTACGACGTTGTTCTGCGCGCTCCCCATCACGTCAAGCCCGAAGACAGGCCGTACGACGCCTTCCGCGGGTTCAGGAGTCAACATATCCATCTGTCCATCGCAGTTCGCGCACCGGTGGACCGTGACTGGATGGCATCCAACCCCGAACCATCAAGGAGCTACAACACCGTCCATTGTACGCCGCGTTTCTTCACCCACTTCTTTGCGTGGTGGTCGCTGTTCGGCGGGGCCATGGCGCTGCCCATTCGTCAAGGACCACTATGGCCTGGTAGGGAACGGAACAGCAAGAAGTTCGGCAAGCATCTGTCGACAATCAAATACAACCTCCTGCTGGCGCCACTGTTCCTCAGTCATATTTATAAGCACAAGGACGTCGAAGATGCTTCTGACAGCGGCGTCTCGGCAACCGGTCTGAAGGTGCGTTTCGACAGCTTCATGCTGGACCTCCACCAGCGGCGTGAGGAGTTCAACACTCGAGACCGCGGCCGCAAGACCAAGGGCAAGACCAGCGGCATCAAGATCCACGCGGCTCAGCTCGACCTCGCCGCTGCGGACGTGCGCGCCGTATCGGCAAGCATAAGGGGAACGACATCTGAGGCTATCAAAAAGGGCAACATGTCCGACTTGATTACGAGCCAGCACGAAGACAGTGCCGACTTGTCGCGCTTCACCATCCCCGACAACGACCTCAGCTGGATCGACATGGACGACTTTGTCGAGCTGGACTGGATTCTCCCTACGGAGCCCAACCCCGATACCAAGATTCTACCGCTGGCATATGCTCCGCGTCTTACGTACTTCCGGCAGACCGATATTGGCGGCGTCATCTCTGGTGACCCTGACCGCAAGAGTCCGTTCGGCGACGAACCAACGCACTTTTGCATCATGAGTCAAGACGACGATCCGAGACGTGTGCAGACCCAACTCATCAACGAGCGGTTGGCGCAACTACAGATCCAAATAGACAATTACGAACGCAGCTTGGGCGAAGCCCAGTTGAGAGTCGTGCGCGACGATGCCAAAGACCCCAAGCTAGTCGCGGCGTTTGAGAGCCTCCAGCAGCAGGGAGCTATCCTGCAGAAGAAGAAGACGTACCTCCAGAACATGTTACGCCAGATGAAGAAGAAGCCGTCAGAAGCCTCCCCTTTGTTCAAACGCGAGAACGAAAGCAGCAGGTCCGAGGAGTCGTCGATTGAGCTCGATCAAGACGACTCTCTGCCCATCCCCTCCGGGGCCGAGTTCGAGAGCGACTTCAACAACCGTTTCGTCATCCACAACCTCCACTTCAAGTGGAACAACACGCTACGCAACATCGTCCTCCGTTACATCCACCAGGTCAGCCAACGACGTGGTTTCGTCTACTACCTATCTCGCCCAGCTGTCAAGTTTATCCTGGACATTGTCGAGGAGCAGTACAAGGCCAAACAGAACCCCAAGCCGGCGAGCAAAAACAGGACGCCGACCGGAGGTGCGACGACGGGCGCCTCTCCCGATCTCGATGCTGCCGAGCGCGAGTTCAAGCAGGACATTGAGGACAGGATCAAGAAGATTCTTTCTGATGGCAAAAAGTACGTCAATGCAGACGGGAAAGGTGGCGATGGCGTACCCAATGTCCCCACCGAAGACTTGTCGAGCGGTATCTCGGACGAGTTCACACCTCAGAACAGCTATCACGTCCGTCTCATTGCGCCGCAGATCCAGCTGCAGAGCGACAAGAACAAAAAGAACGTCGTCATCCTCACGTCCAAGGGCATGGAGCTCAAGGTCGTCGAGGTCATGGACAAGATGAGAATCTCCGACGTCGTCAGTGGTCTCGTACAGCGCAGATTCCTCGTGAACATGGACAGTACCCAGTTCTTCGTCACACATCAGTCGTACTTCTCCGAGATTGTTACCACCTACGCCGGCAGTCGATACGGCACGCCAGCCACCACGTCGTGGCCGCCTTGGGTACCCATGGAGGTCATGTTCGATTTCGAGACCGATCCCTTTGGGTTCAACCGCGTCGTGCAAAAGACTTCTGCCATGCTCCGTTACGATAAGTACAACACCCTGCGTCTGAAGTACAATGACGAGGTCAACACCGAAGGGTCCAACGACTCGTCCCAGCCCAACACGGAGCGGAAGATGGACAACCTCTGGGTCGAGTTTCCGCAAGCCAGGGCGCTCTGCAACTCCGGCGACTACTACGCCATGTACGTCATTGTGCTCGACCTCCTCATGTACAACGAGCCGCTCGAGAAGACGAGAAGCGAGCGCCTCGAGAAGATTATGCTTGCGTCCGACTTTAGCGACCTGAGCGGTACGCCCGAAATGGTTCAGCAGCTACAAGAGCGCATCCGCCAGCTGCAGGACATCAAGTCTCATTTCCAGATATACTCCAAGTACCTGGATCAACGCGGCTGGGAGGATAGGCTCCTCCTGGAGCGAGACCTGGCTGCCTGCGAGGATGAACTGTTCTTCATGATGAAGGCCATTACGTCCTCGCAGCGCAGGTACGAGACGGCATCCGAGAGTAACGCTCTCCTCAGGTGGAGCATCACGGCCCGCGATACTGTGTGGCACATGCTTCGCGACAACAAGGAGCCGCTCGTCGAACTGCAGCTCAAGGATGTCGAATACGACCGAACCGACAACGCCGACGGGTCGCACATCAACTTGATTCGGGTTGGCAAGGTGTTTGGACTGAACCTCCTGCCCGACGCCATGTACCCGGAGATCATCGCGCCCTACATGGACGGCGACAAGAGCGCGGCCGACCTGGGCAACCAGGAAATGATCCGAGTCTACTGGTACATGCTCGAAGCTATTGCCGGCATCCCCGTCATGGATCATTTCGAAGTCAACCTCTTCCCAATGAAGGTCCAACTGGAACGCGAAGTCGGCAAGCGCATCTTTGAGTACATTTTCCCAGGGATCGATGGCGAAGACAAAACGACGCCCAAAAACGACTCTCCGTTCATGCTCAAGCACACTCCCGTGGACGACGAGGACGAAGACACGGACTCAATGTCTGGCTCCGGCCGTTTGACCGCTAGCGACAGGGACGGCTTCAACACGAGGCCCGGGTCCCTCGAGCTTCGCCTGCACCCAACTTTGAACTCTGATTCGCCGTCCAAGTCGGTAAGCAGTGTGTCGAAGAAGAGCCTTTCGGTCAACACCGGCGAAGGCCACGCGTTCCGGCTGTTCAGATCAGCCGGGACGGGCAAGACCGCCCACAAGAAGCCGTCGTACGAGTCGCTCAAGTCGGCGGCCAACATTCCTCGCCCGGGCGTCGGCCGCACCGGTACGGGGGTCTCGTCCAAGGAGGGATCAATCGCGAGCGACAACAAAAAGTCCCGCTTCGGACTGCGCAAGGAGTCCAAGGCGGAGGAGAACAAGCCGTCGGACGATCTGACCAAGATGATGTCCCGTGCCAGTAACTACATGACGTTTGCACACATCAAGATGCCCTCGGTCGTACTCTGCCTCAGCTACAAGGGCAAGGACAACCGCAACGTCGAAGACGTGCACGACTTTGTGTTCCGCATGCCCGCTGTCGAGTGGCGCAACAAAACGTGGTCCAACTTGGACCTCGCCCTGGCGCTGAAAAAGGCGGTCATCAAGGCTTTGATCTCGCATACGGGCGCCATCATTGGCAACAAGTTCAAGCACCGCCCGAGTACGGCCCAGGCGAGCAAGTTGAGAGAGTTGGCCACCGGATCGTCTCTCATCGCCACGGCGCCGTCGTCTTCGTCGATCCACGACACTGATAGCATCAACAACAGCGACGACTCGTCCAGTCTGTACGGCAACTCGCCCGTGGACTACTCGCGCTCGCCGCCACGGTCGATTCACGGCAGTTCGGCCAGCAGCATCCCGATACCGCGGTCTACGAGTAGGAGTTCTAGCGTCATGAGTTCGAGGTCGCGCATGACGGGCGCTTCGAGCATTCCTCAAGGCCCGGCCGTCCCCAGTTTCCTAATGATGACACCACCCACGCCGTCAGATAGTCGCACGCCACAGGGTCTCGGGATAGAATTGCTGAGACCGTCGTCGAGAAGCAGTCTGGCACCGTTTGACCAGGCCGGTGGCGGAACGATACGCTCGTTGTCGAGATCACCCGGTCTAGGTGTCGAGACGGGCGAAGCTCGACGGAAATCGACGACCGGAGCAGGATTCCTCCGAGACAAGATTAATGCATTTACCCATCGCAAGCGAGAAGCTGCGCAGAAGGAGGAGAGTCTGAGGGAAGATACACCCGAGCGAGAAGAAGAAGCGAGCGCGGATCCGGATCCGGAAAGTCCTAGGGCGACACGGTTCTCGGGGCTGGGGAGTCGCGTCAAGACTGGATAGAGAGCCAGACCTTGTCGCCGAGAGGAATCAGCGGATTCCTGAATGTATTTGTGTAATGGGCGGGAAAAGGCAGGGATAGGAAAATAGCATACATCAACATAGACAGAGCACGCCCCAGGGACAACGGACGAGAGGTATAGAGATTCAATCGCTCTTTTTCTACTCTTAGGGTCGGATTTGAATACTCGGCGTTGGGAGCGGTATCACAGGATGAGATGCCGAGAGCCTGAGAGCCCGAGATCCCTTTTTTTCCAGTAATTATTGTTGGAGACAGGGGGGGAAGACAGAGAAAGGAGGCGAGAGTGTGAAGGGAATCGGAAGCCGGAAGAGAAAGATAGCAAGCGAATCGTCGTTTTGTTAGTTAACAATGATTGTTTAAATCGCGTTTTACCAATGGTGAAGTGCGTCAGGGGTACCGTCTGCTGTTGCTTTCGAACGCCATCATGTTGATTTCTCTCGAGTAACTCTATGAGTCTTATATGTGTCAAGCAAGACGGGAGGGATGTGATGATGTTTCCACGTTTCTGACGACGCGTCTGCCCCGCTACATGCGTTTTTGCAATATCTGGCAGAAAAATGCTAAGAGTTTCACGTCTTTGAGCGTGTCGTGGTAGACAGGCCACTGAGGGAAGAAGGGTGTTGGGAAGACAGCAGGGTGAGATGGCTTCGTCCAACCGTCTTTCTCAACCGGATGTGCTGCTGTTCACTCTTTGGGAAGACTTGCGTAGGATTACAGATCGATCATGGAGACTGACTACCTTTGCGTGAAGGACGTGGTTCATCATGTCATGTTTCTGGATCGTTAAACGAACCTTTTGATCGTCGTGAATCTGTGCTTGTAAAGGGAGAGGTGGCATTCGGGCTACAACTAACTGGGTCATGGACCATGGCAGCTATATTTAATCAAGATTGACGAGATCTCTATGTCATTATTAAATGATAGATAGCAGTGGGGATATTTCTTTCTGGAAAAAGAGAATCACCGACGACTAAAGTGTTCGTTTTCTACACCACGCTGGTCAACACTGTGTACAGGTAGCTTCGTCGCATTTACTTTCAACTGCCCGGCTGCCTATTTCACATTTGTCTCGCCAACATCATTACTTTCAAAAGTTAGATAGGACTTGGTAGCTCGATACCCGAAACCACCCAGCTCGTCAATAACCAGCGCCACGAGGCGTCTGGAGACTCGAGTAACCCCCCACGCAAATCACTTCGATGGACACGTGTAAGCAGACATCCTTCAGGCGACAGCACGTGGCCCACCCTCTATTCTCTGCAAGTAAGTCCCACGAAGCGTTCGCGCTGTGCTTTTAGGGTCCCGCGGACGTGTGTGAGCTTCCCCAGTTGAGACGGCGATGCCTCGGTGTTCCCAGAGCATCGGTATTCCGTAGCCACCAACTTTGCGAACCCTCCCAAGCCTGGGAGCAGAGGCGCAGCTGATATGTGCAGTTTGTCTGGTGCGCGCGTGCCTGATACATACAGCAAGCAAGACATTCAGCGTGACGGCTTCTCTCCTGAATGTGTCGGTACGGTGCGTACTGACCACCTGGGAGAGTCGTACGGGGTCACGGATAGGGCCGGATAGATGGGGCACGTGAGGTGCGGGATGACACGCGTGAGACAAGGCAGACGGGCAAACAGATGGAGGACTAGACCAGCGGGGGCGGCCGCGGCGCAACTCACAAACTATCGAGTTGCGGGCGACATTCTCGGTTGAAGAATTGGACGCGCCAGTGGCAGCTTTGGGCTTAGCTGAGGGACGTGCCAGACGGCGCCGTTGAAATCAGGAGCCGTGTTTTGGGGTCTTGGCGCTGCTGAAGTTGGAGGGTGTGCCGTATTATCCGTCAGTGCTGTTTAGTATCTTGGGGCAACGGCCATCATCTGGAGTTGTGTGGTTTCGGACTCTTATCTCGCGCGATGAGGGAGAGTCTGGCCAGATGCTAATTGGGTGGTGGTTGCCAAGAGCTGAGGTGGTGCCTGGCAGCGGCGCGGGAGTCAACTGATACGTGCTGGCTTCTGGAAACAAGAATCAACGATAGGTTCCTCGGACATCGCATGCCCGTTTGCTTGCTTGTGTTGTCGGCTTCTCTACCCCGCAAAAGCATATCGTGGCAGGGTTGACGACGACTCAAGTTCACCCTTGGAGCAGGCTGGGGCTGTTTACCACCGCCATCCCCGTCGACGCCCACACACCAAGACCAACGCCAGTCAAAGCTGCCGGCGTTGTATGACGCTGTATTGGGGCAGTAGCCGACGAATCAGAGAGCAGCGATAAGACAGCTTGTGAGACTCGTGCGAGGGTGTGGAAGGCGTCGCTGGATTGGGGTGTGGTGCATGATGAGCCTGGCTAAGGCTTAGTGTAGGCTACTCGTAGCTGCGAGTCTGAGTGCCAGCTCTCGAGGGTTGGCGAGAAAAGAAACGTGTGAGGCGGAATCGGTGTTTGAAGGAAAGATGCGGTTGTGTGTTCCTCCATCTAACCAGGCAACCGGCTTTGCACAACCAAGATGTTAACAAGTACATGCGTATCCGTACTGCAGCAGCGAATAATGCGAGAGATGACTGGGCCTTCGGCGAATATGCACTCAAACACGGTCACTGGGCAAGGACGCGTTACCTTCAGGCTGGGACGGCTAACGAAAAGCAACATGATTGATGCGCAAGATTGGGTTTTGGGCAGGGATTTGCAAGTGATGGGCGTGGCCAAGATGGCGGGGGAAGGCAGATGAGAACGAGTGAGACAGCCCTGAATATCATTGGCCATGTCGGCTGAAGCAAGTCCGTGGACGAAACGAAAGCCAGCAAAGTCAGGATGCGCATCCCACGTCGAGGTTCCGAATCAGGCATCTTGCCGAGGTTGGAACTCGTGTGTGCGGACGATAGGGCGAGTCAAGGCTTGCATACAAAGAGCAGATTGCAGATGAAGTTGTCATATGTCAAGTGGAACAGCGGTCGGCGAGGGCGCATCGAGATGCATGGGCCGTATCTCTGCTGGCTTCTCCACGCAAAGAGCTTGCTCTTGGCACGACCTCAAAGTGAATGCGGTGGTGTGAAGGTGCCGAAAGCGGGAGATGCACCGGGGGGGGGGGGGGCGACCTTGCCCGAAGGGGGGGGGGGATGCACCGGGGGGGGGGGGTCGACCTTGACCGAAGTGCGGGTGGTGTTGAGTTCGCAGAACCCACTGGCTATCTAACGGCCCTGGCCCGTCAAGCTTCCATGGTGTATTTGAGGAATCACAGGAGACGAAAGAGACGAGATCCAGACGGTGGTTGAGTGACCCAGGCGAAGGGAAAACAACGGATATGACGGAGGACGAGAGATTCGCAGCGCTAGAACTAGCCCCGTGGGAAACGGCAGGGTGTTCTCCGTCGGCCTGCCTGTCTCGTCGACAAGAGCGCATCGTATAGGTGGACGAGGGTTCAAAGATATGGAGCTTGGGAACTTCTGCAGCTGGCTGAGTGTACGACGGTCAATGTATTGGAACCGGATCGGAGCAGGCCGATAGAGGGAGGATAGGAGTGTATGGTCTTCGAAGGGTAACAAAGCAGCGCCGGGCTGAAAGTAGAAATCTTGAAGCAAGCGATGGTGCCGACGAAAGTGACATTCGCACCGAACCAGACCGCAGGCGGCATGGTTGACGACTCGATGATGGGGTCGAACATCTGAGATCAGATTCTGCAGTCGTGTTCGCCCTGGACTATTTGTCGGCGGCGTAGTGTACTTCGCATGTGTATTGAGATCAGGTCCAAAATTAGGTGGGAAGGTCGGCCAGCGGGCTGGTCAATTGTTAGTCTGTACAGCAGCAGTCGAGCCCTGGATTGTGATTCTGTCACACTGACACGGTTGGACGGATCTGCTGGTGCCATCCATCTCTGGACCAGATGGAGGAGTGTCACGGAGGCGCTCGGCAGGGGCTGCTCATTGGAATGCTGGCGGCGAATGGTTGGATGGATCATGGATGGGATGAAATGAATGGGAGGGATGGCAGTTGTTGATGTCGTGCGGCGCTGATAAGCATGGAAGGGATGGGATGGGGTGGGATGGGAGTCGCGCATAAAAAGGACATTGGCATAAAATTGCAATGGTTTTTGGAGTACAGCGCTGTACGGATACTGTGCGGCGCGCGATACGGTACGTATCTCTGACCTCGGCTTCTTGCATTACATAAGGGAGCTGAGCTGACAATCAGATTGGCCGTCTTCCCCTTGCAAGTCCTGGCGCAGACTTCAACTGGCTGGTCATCTGACTAATTGCCCAGTGATCAACCTGGAAAGCCGTCAGCCGGACACTGGCATGGGCCGAGGGCACTGAAAGACAATGGATGCCCTGCTGTGCCTGCTTGATTATACTGTACTTCGTGCGTAGCATAAGGTAGGCACCACGCATATCGTGGATACCTGATAGTAGGCGCAGTGATTGATCATCTAATTAGTAGCCTCCCACTATTATTATTACCTATGACGGCACTGTCGCGGCCACTGCCACTGCCCTCACCACCGCCAGGGCCACCGGCAGCCTGGACTCACGAGGCCCGTCGCTCCGGTGTCTGTGCCAAGAATGACCACCCTGTTGGCTCATTATGCTGTATAGCATATATATCGTAGGACAGTTTCTCAACTTCGGTGCCTAAGCAGTAAGAAACCATGCACTGTGAAGAGTGTGCTGTTCATCGCATGCTGTGTGCGACATTCTGTAGGCTACGTGCCTTCTTCGTACTTCTGTCAACCTTACCCTGACTGTAAAAATGGAGATGGGAAGGAGGTGCCGACGACACGTGGGATTACACAGTAAAAAAGAGATGACTCTGCAACGTTGTTATCATTAAGGTACCTTACTACATAGGTAGTACAGAGTACGGATACTGCACCGCGCATCCATGGGAAGGCCTTGCAATGAGTCCCGGAGGCATTGTTTGTCGTTGCTACGCTGTCCTCATGCCGCTCGGAACTCTAAGGTCCAACTGTGTTGCTACGAGATAATTACCTTACAGACAGCAGGAACGCGATTGGAGGTTCCGTCCTCCCCAGGCGTTGGAGGCTTCGGGTGCTTATCAGTTGAGGCCCGTGCGCCCATCCATCGCGCTTGCCGCCTGCCTCGCCGCTGCCAATTCCGCCAGATTTTGAGCCTGTCTTGGAATTCGATAGGTAACCCGACGCTTCCAAACCAAGCAGGCAGCCAGCCAGGAGAGGGTGTCACTGACAAACGCAACGCCAACCTCCGCTGTTCCTGCCTTACCCTGCGTGCCCTGTTCCTGCCCTGTAAGATTGGTAACATGAGAAGGCAGGAGAGAGTAAGGAGCAGAGCAGAGCAGGAAAGCACCACACAGAGGGAGTAAGCTGCGCGGCAGACATAACTGCCCACAACGACCAGCTGAGCATGGCTACCTACCTAGGTACCAACCTAGGTAGGCCAAGGCACCTCAGGCATGTATAGAGTAGGTAGATGCAGTCAGTCCATCACGTCGAGAAGGAAGTGGCATATCGTACGGCATACAGCAGACGAGCAGCGAAACAAGGCGTCGTGAGGTGGACGATGATGCTGCCTCGTGTCCGTCCTCTCCTCAGCCAGGTTCTTTTTCGTAAGGTAGGGTGAGGTGGTCATGCTGCACCACTCTTGAGACTTCAGTCGTCGTGGCATTTCCCCAGTTTCTGTCCTTATCAGCGACTCCATCTCGGGGGCCGTATCAGCGGCTTGCCTTCCGTGCAGTTGCCTGAAGCAGGGCGAGGTACCTATTCATTGGGCATCTCCGACACTTATCTCCAAGGTATCCAGATGGTCCTCGCTGGCAATCGAGAAGAGTGCTGGATACTGTCGCATCATCCATCTTGCGCGCCTGTGCTGCTTGGCCGGTATCTCGAACAAAACCCGTTCAGGCCCGTCTCTCTGGTTCATTCTCGATGGTGGTGACTTTTCTTCTCCCATATCACCACTACCTGGGTAAGAGACCGAACCCGCCTCGCAGCGGCTTTTGCACTGTCGTCATCCTCGATCGACTTTGCCTCCCACGCTCTAGCGCAGTACCTAACCAGCTCTTTTCAGCAGTACGAACAACACCAACACCAGGCCTCCCGACCGAGAACCCGAATATCATACCTATTACAGAGATATCTCATCCTGCGCTGGATATTACATCGTCATCGCGAGTCTCGAAATCACCCTCGTGACAGTTATCCCTTTTCAGTATCCAAGGACGGTAGTCCAGCCTCTCGACCGGGTCCTCCCTGCGTCGCCGTGTCCGTCTATCGTCGGCCTCGCTGCTCCCACCCTCTTCTCTCAACCTCTGACGACAGTCACGACTCGTGCGCCGACAACTCTCCACAACTCTACGCAGACTGCACCCGCACCGAGATTACACGACGAGTCCACTATTCGGTCACCCGTCATTCATCACACTGCCAGCCAAGCTCTCTGCACTCTGCAAGGGCAGCACGCTTCTTTGGGTCCTCTCCTTGTTTTGAGACGACGTTGCTATTGAGATTCGGCCACAACTGGTTCCAGCGCGACGAAAACCGGCCCTGATTTCCACCCGGGAACCACTGCGCAAATCAAGCATTCGACCTGTACCCGCTGCGTCACTTCCCGTCAATCGCTGTCGTGAAAAGCCCCGTCGCGAGTCCTCTTCGGGCATCTCCTTGAAAAACCATCGACGCTGATTAGCTGTTTGCCTGTTGGCTTTACGTTACCAAAACACCTGCGACCCCTGGCCCCGGCACACGACACAGCACTCGCTGCCAGTCGACGGTCCCAAGAAAGAAGGGCAGAATCCAAAAATCCCAGAAGCCAGACGAGCACGTCCGTCCGCAGGTACCGATTTACTGCCTGTATCCTGCAAATAGTGCAGAGTACATCGCCTACGCCTCCCAAACTCCAAAACGACGAGTATCCGACGTACATCCCAATACACACAGGATCCAAAATCGGGTCGAAATCGAACTGGTCCCCTAAATTCCCACGCAGTAACGGATACCACTAGTCCAGCGTGTCACTACCGCCATCTCCGCCGCCGTCGCCTCGAGCTGCCTCAACTCGATCTTCAAGTCAGACTGGCCAGGCTTGTTCCAGTCCGCTTCCCACAGCCTCCATCTCTCCCTCTCTCTCTTCAAGACCCAGCAGCTGTGGTGCTCTGCCCTGCCCTCCTTGTGTGGCCTGTTGTCCCGAGGTACCTACGCATACGCATAGTACCTTATACGCAGTACACAGGAGCCAGCAGCTCGCAGTCACACACCACACACACACACACACACACACACACCCAGGCCTGTCCCCACGCCAGCCCAGCCCAGCTAGGAGAGGCGTGCGTGCTGATCGTGTGTGCCTGGTTTGGTCCCCTTACACCCCCTTCCCTGTCAACCTGTCTTGCTCGTCGGGTCCGGCCTGCCCCGCCGAGCCACTCGCGCACGCCCACACCAGGGAATGTCCAGACAGACGCCGCCATGATGTCCCCAAGGAGTTTCCCTTACTACAATAGGCAGCCCTCGGCCTCAACCACACCAAAGTCTGTCTTTCCCTCTCCTCCCTTCACCACGCGTAAACCAACCGTCAATAGCTTCGCCACCAGCTCGAGTTCGACGACGACCTCTCCCAGCTCTCTCGATACCCCCAGAACGGCGCTGCCTTCTGCCTCGCTGGATCGGATAAAGGATGCTCAGAACGTCTCTGTCACCGTCACGCCTATCCCTGCTCTTACCGCTACCACCCCAGCTACCATGGCCAAAACTAAGAATGCTCGCCGCGAAACGTCTAAGCTGGCGCCGCCGAGCCCTCCCAGGACAACCACCAGCGTAACCACCCGACCGACAACTCCCACCGGCCCAGTGCAAATCCCAACAAAAACCAGGTCCAACCCGTTCAACAGCTCTCATCGCCACTCCCAGAAGAAGTCCACGCGCCCTCGCGATGTGCACTCGCCGGAAACCGTGCCACCGGCCATGCTGGCTCTACTGGCCGTTACTGATATCCCCAGGCCGCGCCGCGGCCTGAAGCAGAAGCTTACCAGAGACCAGCCTATGACGCTGGAAGCTGTCATTCAGAGACAGCAGGTCTGCGAGAAGGAGCTCAGCCTTACTTTTGGCAAGAACCCTTTGGACCTGCTCCTCTCTCCGCCAGAGTACCTGGAAGACGACGATCTGTCCATCAGCGATAGCGGACTCGGCTCGCTTTCCACCAGGACTGTGTCGGTCGAATCCATGCCCTCTCTTGGCGACTCGTTTTCCACAGACACTTTGTCGTCGCTCGAGTCCCCCTACGGATCGAGCCCGCGCAGAAAAAAGTCCCGCCAGCCTCGACGATCGTTGGAACCCATCTCCTCTCCACCCGGAGAGCCTGAAGCTCATCCTCTGTCCCCTGAGAGAGACGTGGAGGGCCTCGACTTTGGAGCTTTTGACGAATCGCAAGACGAGGAAGACACCAAGTCTGAGTTTTCCTTTTCAGACTATACGTTTCCGCTGCGTCCCCTCAAGTCGGCCTTCAAGTCCAACTTGACTGCTTCTCTCCGCGCTCTGCGCTCGGCAGCGAGGTCCATCTCCAACATCAACTTCTCCTCCATCCCCCCGGACGACTTCCTGACGCGGTCGATCCTGACCATCGACCCCAAGGTGCCTTACACGGACGAGCGGCGACCGCCCGTGCTGGAAGAGGAGCCGTCGGCTGCTCTCCGACGGTATCTGAACCCCACGACCAATGCTCGCATTGAGCCCCACCCAGCAACGGCTGCCGCTGCGCCCACGGGAACGCGAAGCTTTACCGCCTCGATCCAAATGCAGACGTACAAGGTTCAGCGAAGCCGGAGTGCACCAGCCCCTTCGTCCCGGGGTCCATCTCCGACGACATCGGCGGTCACGACTCAGTCGACGACGCCTTATCAGCCACCAGCCCAGTCTCCGACCCAGACGGCCTTCACCTACCCGCCCGGGGGGATGCGCCAGCGGGAGATGAGGGAGAACCCGGACTTTATCCGCATTGCTGTCATGGAGATGGCTATGCGCAAACGCGGCAAGCTCGACGACCAGCGTCCCGGCCGTGCCCGCTGGGCGTTGCCACCGCGAAAGCAGATCGTGCGAGCGTACGAAGTCGGTGCCGACGGTGTGCCAGCCCGATGGGTTCCCGTGTCACACTGAAGAGCATGCGAGAGAGGGACATTCGCAACGCACAATCACACTCACACTCACACACACGCACGACACGCAGGCCTGGCGTTCATCTTCATCGACCACGAGCATGCAGGAACCCAGCAAACCCCCCACGCAACGACCGGCTTTCGACGACGAAGGCCGGCGGCCAGCAGCGATGCCGCAGTCGGTTGCTCCACGAGGCGAGCACGTCACAGTCACACGCTGGATGGGGGCCGCGAGTTCTTTCACACCCGCGGCACGCTCTGTTTGTTTACCGCGGTTTACCCACTGTGGAACGTTGACACCGCTCCTGCCACTGCCTGCTGAAGCACAGGATTTGTCCGCGGAGAAGACACAACCTCGAGAGGGTCAGGGTCACCTGGGCACGTTGTGTGCCTCTGCCCTGATTGCACCGTGCCCTCCCTGGTGGAATCGTCATTCCAAACAACCTGGATCCAAGACGCTAATTTACGGGGAAGCGTTGGGCCCGCATTCATCAGACAGGGGCCTGACATTAAGTGCCTGCCTTATCCGACATCGCGGAATGGTCAGCATCATCGCGCGTCGGCACCCTGTTCGGAGGCTCCATTTTCTGCCCGAATCGTCTACGAGGACCTGTCTGGGAGGCTCCGAGGAATGGGCACCAATTGTGCTCGCTTCTAGAAACAGTCGATTTGCGGGCCTTGCATGCTCCTGTTACCTTACCGTTTGGTAATAGTGAGGGTTCTTTTGCACATGGCCGGCGGCGTTGTGGGATGGAATGACTACGAAATGAGCTTCGTCTTTTCTGTTCCTTCCTTTGCGGGTCTTCACCATCTGCTGTTTCCAAATTTTTACACGCGAGAACCCCAAACGTGCTGGTCGGAAAGCGAGCTGAGACGACACGGAGGGGAGAGCCGGTCGGGCTTGAGTCACTCGAACGGTGTGAAACAACAAGAAGCGGAGCAATCCACGAAAAGAAAAAAAAAAAGACAGAGACGCGAGAGCGTTGTCAACAATCACGACGATTTACACCACCACCACCAATAGGCACGGTTGGGAAGAAAAGACTTGGCAGACACACGTCCGGACACACCGCATATACGCACACGCACACACGACACGACTTGATCTATACTCACACACGCACACACGACTGGATCCCCAGCCTGGTTCCGAGCGCATGGCCTGATGGCACACATGCGACGATGATTCACAGCGTGGAAATCGCATAGCCAAGACTTTTGCACCTCTGTGTCGCATCGCATTTGACTTGGCTTGCAACACGCACAAAAAGGTTGCGGAAGTTGCTGCGACCGAAGGAACCGGGCCAGTCGCACATTTGGTATTTTCTGTTTTCTGATTGGATTCGACGAGCATATGCATAGCGAAGAGCGGGGGTTCATGAGCATTTGAGGCGCCTGCATATCGATTTTCTTCTTTACTACTTTCTTCCTCTTCTACCGACCGCCCTTCTCGACTGTTGGGGTCTTCGTCCCAACCTGAAGACGCTCGGCCTCGATAGGCTACAGCCTACTCCGTACAGTCTAACGCCTTGTTGGAAGTTCGATAGCCGACACAACGAACCAAACCCACGCGGGAGTCGCCTGGAGACGACGGGGATTTTGATCGAACCAATCCCTCTCTGGTGTTGTTCCCCACGCGAACAGCCCACGTCTTGGCAGAACCTTGACTCTGACCTTGCATGTGAATGCAGGCCGGGTTCTGGTGACGCCCGAGCAGAGGCGACGTGAGTCAGGGAAGAACCACGCACATCAGGACGAGCAGGCCTGCGGGAAAAAATTTCTTATCTTTAAGTGCACACAAATGTAAGAGGCATGCGACGATGCGACGGAGTTTTGACTGGGAAGGACCTGTCACCGATTGTTTATTTGGTGTACACTATGCGGTAAGGAGTGCAGTCTGGGTTGTTTGTAGCCAGGCGCAGAAGCAGCCTTGAACCAGGAGCATGGGAATCAGGCAATGCGGTTGGGAATCCGCATAGGAGCAAAGGAGCGGGCTACAGATGCACGCAGTCAACTTGGTGCAAACCAATATCGATCAACTTGATACACATGACCATCATTACTACTCTCACACCATTTGGCATGCGTATGTGTGTATGTGTCCCATCGCGCTCCACGGTGAAGTCGAGCAAATGCCATGTCCTGGAGGCACACTATCTGTATTGCGTGTGTCATTGCCTGGCAAAGCCACGACCTGACTTGTCCTTGCAGGAAGGGGAGAGGGGAGGACATGGCCCAGGAACACGTTGCTCGGACTGGGTCGGGAAGCATGCAGGGAAGCCCAACCTTGGTCTCCAGCACGAAATACCTACGGCCAGGATTCCATGGTTGTACCGCTTCGTTTGCCAAGCCAAGCTCGGAGGGAGGGAGCGAGTCAAGCTGAAGAGATAACGGGGGACTACGTGCCCAAGGGGACCCAGCAGTCGGAGCAATCTCACCGCCCTCCTGATGCGGCCAAGCCGAAGACGAGGACAGACGTGGTTGTCGCTGGCACACACGCCTGCTGGATCGGCGGACCGAGAGGTTTGATCGGACATGTCGGACCACGGCGGGCAACTATTTCCCTGCCCTACTATCATGTCTACGTAGTATGCTCTATGCTCGTCTTGGTGGTGTTCATCTCGAATTCTGGGCGGAATAGTACCGTGGTGGGTATCGACGCACCTCAAATACGAACATTACTACCGTGGTATGATTACACCAGTAATTCGTTCCGAATGGACACGAACTCCAGTGGCCGAGACTGAGAACTCCCGGGACGAGCGAGCGACCGCCGACAGTGACTAGACTGACAGACAGTCTTAACAGACCGCTAGTAGAAGCTGACCAGGGGGGAGGGGGGGGGCTCGAGAGCTGAAGACTTCGTTCAGTCAGAGCATGAGGAAGCGAGATGGATCCTCCACCGCACATCTTGTCCACTTTCCACATTGGTCCAACTCATTCCACACCACATCAACATTTCCAGTACGGAGTATTCCGCTTCTCAGCATCCGCGCCACGCCTCGGCAGTTGGGGAGCATCGGGTTTGGCCAAAACACGACGTCCTGTCCACTTCTTTTTCCCTCGGTTGCGCGGCAAACATGGTCTTCGGTGTTGTCCTTGACATTCGTAGCTGCGCACTTTGTATACTGTGTAACTGAGAGGTCTCCGTAGCGAGCGATTCTGGGGGGGCGGGGGGACCCGATCCGAGAAGGGGAATCTTCGCCATCTCCCTTGCATGCCTCGATGGGAACCGAATCGTCGGGATCCACGCTCGGGACATTGAGCGCTACACACGATTTTGTTTGTTATCATGCAAAAAGAGGAATGGCCCAAGTTGAGATAACGTATAGTCATTACGGATACACAGTACATGGTAGGTGGTACTATGTAGGTGGCGAACCATGGGTTCCGATAGAGTAACGCAACGCTGTCCAGGGCTGGTGGGTTAGATGGGATATTAATTCGCATGACAAATTAGGGGTCTCATTTTCTATTTCCATCTTCTCCGAGTTACTGTTACCAAACTGCAACAGAGGGGGAGAAGGGGTCTTGCTGGCCTGCAAAGTGACAGTAGGCAGGGTTGGAAAAAATACTACTAGTATTTAGTATTAGTCTAGTCTAGTACTAGTAAGTC